>WURT03641620.1:0-19954 GCA_009936505.3 Holothuria glaberrima | reverse complement strand
GCATATGATTACTACATAATGGTAAAAAGTGTCTGGTCACAAAGTTGTAATAAAGGATTTTAATCATTAATTACCCTATCATAGCCATTTCAGTTGTGAGTCAAATGTGCAGAATCTCTTAGTTTCATCATTTACTATCAAGATGTGAGTAAATCTCAACAGTTATGAAAAAAAATCATGCATTTTGTGAACTAACTCAATATGCCCCTTTAATAGGGTAAAGCAAGAAGGACTGGCAAGGCCATCCTGAATCGGAGGCCTGCAGCTTCTTCCTCTGTATGATCAACACTTGCTAAGACTTCATTTATACTGGTATTAAATGAGGATTACAGTTGTACAGTAGAAAGGAGTTAAGAGAGGGGTAATGTAGATTCATGGAAACAAAGTATCAAGTAAAGATTTACATAGAACCACCTACAGTAGCGTTGTACACATTTTTGCATTTGTGTAGCAATTTCACCAGCTCAATAGGAATCTGACCACCTCATGAAGCAATTTGACTGCCAAATACAAGTAGCAATTTGACTGCCTCATACCTACAGGTAAGTTTGACCAGCTCACATAGCAGCTTGATGCAGTATGTGTACAAGTAGTACTTGACCAGCTCATTTAGCAACTAAACCCGCGTAGCACTTTGATCAGTTTGTTTAGCAATTGACCAGCTTGTGAAGCAAATTTTGATGCGATAGCAGAAAATGATTTCCTGTGCTGTAAGCTTCAATATGTCTTACAGAATATAGAAAGGGGGAAGTACTAAATATAGGCATAGACAACCTTACAAAATTGCTATTAAAGGGAAAGAGCAGTCACTCCAAACTTATTTGGAAACATATCAGTTAAACCTTGCAAATTTCTTTTACAAATGTTTTTCATGATTTTCCAAACATAAATATTTCATATTAAAGGAGAAATAAACAGTTATTCTACATGAATTGAACTATTAAAAAACATTGCTACATGACTTAAACAAAGCCATTCATAAATTAGAGTACCAGTGTTGCTCATTCTATTTCGGATGACTACATTTCCCCTTCAACCTTAAGGATCAGAAATTGTTTCATTATTCTATAGGGGCTACAGTGGGCCAATTGCCTTCAATCCACCCCAAAAAGCGAAAAAAAAAAAAAAAAAAGATTCATGCAAAGAACTGGTCAAACTTCTGGCAGTAGCACATCTAATTTCAGGAAGAGAATGTGTTATGATTGATGAGGTATCCCCTGTCCCTTCTGGTGACCTCTTCCTCATCTACGCACCTGGTGGAAGGCCTTGCTTAACACCTCAGCTAGGAGGAGGATTTGGTGAAAGATACCAACTTTAGAACCTTTTAGGTATTACAAACACTATGAATCCTCTGAAGAAGATGAAAAACTCTCAGATTGACAGGCAGTAGCTAAACACATCTTGCTTGAAGCAAGGTAAAAAGGAGAGAGGAAGAGTGATACTATCACACCCTCTTTTAGTGGAAGGGTGCCATCCCTAGAGTGCTGAAGATTTATGCCAGATGGTGCTTGCAGGCAAGCTGGGGAATTACATAAATAGGAGGTGCATGATGAGAAGCAACATAGACTGTGTTATCCCAAATGCCCAAATTTTGCCATAATGACCATTTTCCCAAAATCAAAAGTCAGAAAACCTGCTTCCATTTCAAGCCACCCTTTTCTTTGTAGATCTGTAAAATTGGACAACATCTTTCCTCCTTTCCCCTCCCCCATTATAAGGATCCTATACACCAAGCAGATCAATGGAAAATTATAAATTATAGCAACTCCAACACATAACACAGGTCTAAATATTTTATCCGGCATAGGAAAAAACTGTGGATGATATTCCCCTCCCCACACTTTTTGAAAATTCCCCCCACTGACTTTTAACTTTTCACCCATCACATTTTTCAAGGGACTTTAATCCCATCCCAACCCAACCCACCCACCCCCCACCCTGGCCCAACTTTTCCACAAAAATCGCCAAGCCTGCTGATTTCATCAACTACCACCATTCAATATTGTGTAATGAGGTATATATTGACTTCTTGCCCTCAAGTCCCTAGCTTTGATTTGTAATCCAGCCATGCTTTATGTATGCTTGCAGACACTCCAGACAGCTAGTGCTACTGCACAGGGTCTGCCCACTATAGACTATAGGTTCACTAGATCAAAGGTTTGCTAGACCAAAAATCCCCTTGGCCAAAAAAATCTTCTTCCAGTTAGAAGTAGTGTTAGTATTTGAGTTAGATACAGAATAAGGTTTAGGATTGGCTCAGGATTATCCTTGGATAGGATTAGGGTTTGGTCAATCAGGATTATAGTTATGATTAGGATTAAGTTAAGAGTTACAGTCTTTGGTCCAGTAAACCTTCAATCTAGTAAACCTATGATCATGTACTGTATAACCCTACCCTCTGCACATGGGCCAACCACTCTTTTTGGCTTAATTACGGACAACTTGCCACTCCATCAAAAGTTTTCCAGACAACATGGATCACCTTATGCTTACCAATAACCCAAGCAGAGCCAAAAGTATTTTTGGTTCCACCATGAACCTAATGATAAGATCTACAGACTGTACAACGTACACTACTATAAAGGCATAAATATATACGCTAGTTCTTATGCCATTACAAGCATATTAACTGTATCCATCTTTTGAACACTCAGGTTCCCTCTACATCTATAATACACTACCTGCATAGTTATATTTAGTTATATTTTATGGTAAATTTAGTTATACAACTGTGATAATACCAGGTTTCAACTACTATACATAACTCAATTTTTAACAGGTGCATCATGTCCATTACTTACTGTATTTAATCAAACCTTACATATTACATTTTCGAGGCTTCAAATCCTTCACAGATCAGAAACTTAAAACTGCCTGCTGAGTAGACTTTCTATTTAGCATTGCACTGGGTGAGAAAATTCCATGTAATGATTGATGAACAATTAAAGGAATTGAACTCCACTATAACTTACTGCATATCCACTGAAATGCCACCAAAAATCTACTCCTACGATTTCATCGACACAAACATCACACCATGTATAGAACCTCCTGACACATTGCGTCTCATACAACTCTAATTGGTAAACACGTTTGTAGAACAACTTTTTGTTTCACATAAGTGAAACTGAAAGTTCACATAGTTCTATCTTCAAATCAGATTCTCTATTATAACAACATAAACAGTTAACTTTTCCACATCAAAAGTCCTCCAAACAAACCATCTATCCAACAAAGCAAAAAGGCCACACATCCAAAGACAGTCACAAACTGAGTAAAACTTTCAAAGTGTCCTCCTATCCAACACACAAACTTCACTACTGTACTTGTAACCCACTTGCTGTTTATACTTGCACTTTCGTAACCAGTTTCAAAATCAAGTGTATCTCCCTTACTACAACTAAGCCAGATACTCCAAGCTTTAAGCCATTGTTGTATTTTCTCTCAAATGACAGTTTATCTACGTATCTTATGATATTCTGATATTGGACTGTGCACGGTATATTAATTCCCTGGTAGCATTAACGATCAAAATTACCTCGTGACAGGAAGAACCTGAATTGAAGTTTGTTACAAGTTTCCCTTAATTGACATCAAGATCTCCCACTTGACTGTGTGAACATACACATGTGTGTGTATATCAAAGAGGGAAGTAAATAATACAATGATTTCACCATCGGTTATTGATTGAAATGTGCAAAGATGGCAGTATACTGTAATAAATTTTAAAACACTTTCGCTTTCAGATGTCCTTTATATTAGTAAGCAGAGACAGGATATACATGCTGAAATCATAAATACGAGAGTTAATATTTGCAGTGCACTCTTTGATCGAACAGAGAGAGGTCAAACTTTATTAGAGCATAAGATACTGCTACTGTAGGTTAAAAGTACATTAAAATATGTAAATGGATCACTTTGCAGTATATTTTTGGCAAATAATATGATCCCTCCCTGATGGAATTGTATTCATGAATTATAATGATATTTCCTTGATGTACTTATCCAAATTGTATATACACTACCAGTATTTTTTACGATTGTTAAGTGTACGGATTGTATCACCTTAATACAGGGAGGAATTCTGATGGATGTGAAAGTGTATATGCCACCAAGTGAATAGAGGAGGTACATATAATAATCTAGATGAAACAGAAAAAAGATTCACAGCAAAAGTAAAATGTTGATGTAAAACTAATTAATCTCTGGTGCATGTTTATCATTAAAATGACTGTTTAACACCAATGTTGGCACAGGTGTAAAACTGCATCCATGGATATAATCTAAATTATTCATAGAAATGTAATGGAACTATTATAGAATTTTAATTTAAAATCTGAGAGGGAAAATGAAATTTCTGAAGCATGGACTAAATGATGGACTTTAGGTAAATTACTCGAATCACACAACCAAGATCTAGGTACCCCCAACCCCTTAGAACTTTGCATTTGCATTTGCATGTATATACTTCTTCTCAAGGCAATGTTCCCACACTTTTAGAAAGATGTTGATGCCCTAGCCAATAATCTTTCCAAATTTGACCTTCAGAGTTTTTTCATAACCAAAGTGTAATCTAACAAGTTTGATTGCAATGTTAAGTTTGGTTACAAATTTATTTGAAAACAATGGATTTCCAGATCAAAAGAGCTCCCTCCCAGTGACTTCTGAAATGATCACATTTTTCAGCACCAAATGGTGATAACATAGACCATTATATTATGCCTTGTATTGACACCATCTGACTGGTGGGTGCAAAGACTACAAAATTAAAGCATTTCTACTGTTTGACCTCTAAAACATCTTTGATAAATTTGAATCCAAAATTGACTGTTGAAAGCACTATAATTATGGTTCATTATCACCTACAGTACTTTCAAAATCACAAGGTGCTCTAAGAGAAGATACATTTTTAAAAATTTTACATAATAGCCTATACTGAATCCAAATTACCTTTGGCCTGAACTTCAGGGTAGTCAAAAATTGTACCATATCCAATGACTATTTTTTAAGTTTCACCAAACTTTCTCCACAAGTATCAAAGTCTGTGAGAATATTTGATAGATGGAAATAAACAGACTAACAGTAACAGACATACCTGTATGGATGGACCAGCTAACAGACAGGCAAACAGCTAGATAGACATGATAATGGGGCCTTGAATTTTGAGGCATGCGAGTGCGATAGTACACTATCACTCCCCTCCAATCACTGTGAGAAGTGCCATTTTTTGCACATCTAGATAAAGATGAGAACTCAGGTAAATGTATTAAAGTTTATTAAAACAGCACACCTACCACACTAGGAGTGTGATTTGTAGTACCTGGAAAATCTAAAACTCAAGGCCTGATGATAGTATATATTTAACAATAGCTCAAACAGGTGGTTTAGCTGGCTTGGGAAATAATACGGCGGGGGGGGGGGATGAAATGTCAAAGTTTTGCAAAACATCTAATTAAAGTAAAAAGTTCCTGGGGATAGATGACTGGTTGGGTTGTACACTCTGTGTTTAATAAGATCAGCAGACAACATGACTTCTGGGTTTAGCGACTAAATCAGAACAGACCAGTGGTTTTTATCGGGGGGGGGGGTATTTATCCCTTGGGGTAATTTGGGCATTTTATGGGGGTAATTATTGATCGCTGATCCTATCCAGTATCTTTTTTTTAATTATTCCAGAACTTTCTGTAAGATTACTTTCAAGTCCCACAATCTGACACTACAGTGAATGTGGATACTGAACCATAGTACGATAACAGTACCAGACCCATTTTAGTGTACTCACATATTTAGGAGGGGGTACATAGGGTGGCTGATTGGAAGAGGGGGGAGAATGGGACGAAAAAGTTGAAGCATCACTGGAATGGACTGTATGAAATGAACTGTACCAGACGTAATGATAAACGGATATAATAGTTGATTAAATTAGGACTTCGAAGTTGACCATTCCGCTGGCGATGAAACAAGGGCGAGTTAGGATAGTTGACTTGAGGAGATGGTATAGCGCCACCTAGTGAGGAATTTCATCTCCAGTGATCATTTTGTGGTAGACGGACTGTCCAATAGTAGTAATAGTGGAGGGAAGTAGGAGCATAATACATAAGGATTATCAGTCTGCTGGAATAAATAGTCACTCTGTTTTGTTTGAGATCATAACATTATGGAATGGGATAATTGGTGTAATTAAAATACAAGGAAGTGTATCAAGAAGCCTTGGGATTTTCAATCAGTAACACATAATTTGCAATTTAAGATAATTGGAATGAGCAACCCCTGCACTGGTTTAATAAAGTATTAAAAAGAGTTGCAAATATGAAAGTTGGAACTAATTAAAAGGGTTGTCAACTTACACCTAAATTTCTCCTGGTTTAACCCTTAACCCCCCACCCTGGCTCAATATGAAAGTTTTTCCACACAAAAATTTTATTATTTCTAATAATTATTTCTTACTGTAACTTCTGTTGTTCTGTTTCTAAATTATATTCATGATCAAAACTAAAAAATATAGCATAAAGACAGGCAGCAACTGTTAATTTAGCACTTACAATCAAAACTTCTGAGACATTCTTTCTAATGGATCCTCCTGATGCAATGAATTTGAAGGGGAACTTGTATAAGTTAACAAGTAAACTTTGTCGATGCTAATATATGTTGATGCTAATGAAGACGATGCTTTTGCTTCTCAACACAGCTCGCTTCCACTGTGCAATACTGTTGGACTGTCTTGGTCAGAGGGATTCTTGAGCTGTTAAAGGGGCTCAATGAGTTGATATGGATCAATTTCATGTGTTGGAAGGAAATCATTGCATGACAATTGTTTCTAATTAGCCTCATTACTCATGTATCACTTCCTATAGTTGTGAGCAATTGCAGTTTTTTTTGGACAAGGGTTGTATACTGTTAATACCTAATGGTAAAAAGTGTCTGGTCACAAACTTGTTATGAATGATTTTAATCATTAATTACAGTATGACTGCCATTTCAGTTGTATGTTAAACGTGCAGAATTTCTACTATTCAGCATCAAGATGTGAGTAAATCTCAACAGTTGACAAAAATCACGAACTTCATCGAAGGACTCAATAAGCCCCTTTAAGCCTTGTGTCCTTTCAGGGATGAAACATACTTTTGGGAGTTATTTCAGGCTTTTGTCTGTAGTGTAAGATAAGTTAGCAGAACTTTTGTTAAAAAAGTGAGTTTACAATGTATACATAGCAATCCTTCATGAAATAGTCTGAAGTTTATAATAGTCTAATCAATCTATTTATTGTTTCAGAACAAAACAGCAATAGACCACATGAACCTACAGTATGATGCAGTAAGTAATGGTATATTCTTACCTCCAGAAATATTCTTTAATACAAAGCATTTTACCAGTCCGTTGCAATAGAAGAACACAACTGGTCCCCAAGGCCTTAAAATGCACTGGAACTTAATGCCTCTATCTCCATTCAACTTGTTCAAAGACTGACATCGTAAGAGCTTACAAACAGAGGTATAGCTTAGGAGGGCCCCAACGTCCGGTACGTTTCCTGAATACAGTGACAGTTATATTAACACTGCATGTACACAATTGTATGTAAAATGAATGAAACTTGAAAGTGAAAGGGAACATACAGTAACTGTTACCATGGTAATGCACTTTGTAGTCACCCAGATACCAATGAAGGGAACAAATATGTAGATGCTGAAGGCAGTATTCTATGACTACCTACACATGAATGATCTACTGGGGTCAAAGGTCACCAAGCTAGAAGATCTCCCAATAGTGCTATTGGACTGATCCCCATTGCCAAGTACTAAGCTAAAACATATGTCTGAGTTACTCCACTATCACACAATGTGAAATGCATTAGGTATATTTGGAAAATTGCAAAACAGCTTTACAACATCCTGCAAAAAAGAAAGCACAGTACTTGTACAAGTAGAATGTCTGACAAAAAAAATAATAGGTCACAAAAAATCACTTAGAACTTAGAACAGGTGTGCACTTAATGTGAGGGCAATGCACTTTCTATGTCCATACCACCAAGATATTTATGAAACTCCTCATGTCAGAGCACAGATGATGGCAGAAGCTTCCCAACTAAATCCCCTCTCCTGTATTTTTCTTTAAACAGTTAAAATATAGTGTGTAACCAGACATGTCCACAATATCTCATATCAAACTTATTCAAGCCAACTAGTTCAGGTCAAGTTTAATGATCTGTCTGACGTTAAATTATTAAACCAGAATTTTAATCAAGCTAGGGAAGGCATTTAAATTAGTCACAATATATGATGGGTCCTTAACCTCCCCCACCCCTTCTACCTACCCTCATCTCCCCCTCCCCACCTCATTAAAAACATACCAACCATGCAAGAAAGGAAAAGGCAAGAGAAAATTACTCATTCCAGATCAATCTGATCTGCTTATGCTGTCAAACATATTGGCAGACTGAGTTACCAGGTCAAACGTTCTTGAGATCACTATACCTAATTGGCCGACACTTACAGTACAACTGGAGTCAGCAGAAATTGCTATAATTCATTTTGTATCACACTTATTTATTTGGAAAACTCATCACAGTAAAGGCCACTTTATACTTCCAATTGGTTTTCATGCACAACACATTTTGTATCACACACATTTATATGGAAAACTCATCACAGTAAAGGCAAGTTTATACTTCCAACTGGTTTTCATGCATGACAAGATATAAAAACCACATATGATGATCCCTTGCTTGTCCAGTCTCATAGTTGAAGTGTAATTCAACTTTCATTGGTGTAGCTTTATAGCACTATACTGAAGTATGAACCAGCTTTAAAGGCAATAGGCAGTCGCCCAAAAACCTGCTTTGAAAAATCAGCAAACTCTTGCAAATCTCCTCTTGTTGCATTACAAGCAACCCTGAGGATGTTTTGAACATTTATAACTGATAGGTAAAGCAAGGAGAAATTCTACTTGAATTTCGCAATTCACTAACAAAAACATTGTCACATGATCAAAACAGGCCATTCATGAAGTAGAGTGACGGGGTATACTAACTCTGATTCGAGTGACTGCATTTTCCCTTTAAAGTATATTCAAACAAGTTTGTAACGTAAGCACAACATCATGAGTACAGAACATACACATGTATATAGGAGTATTATGTCTGCTTACACAAATACACATCTTTTACAAGAGTATGAGTACGTGTTTTGAAATATAACGCCTTTCTTTCAAAATATGTGAGTTATGAGTAGACACTCACAGTGCTTCTACCCTGTACAGTAGGTAACCTCTCGTGTTTGTAACTTGTAACCTTTCCGTTTGATTCAAAACCAATGTTTGTGATTCTAAGAGGAAATATTTTGACTGCTCTAATTCCTACAAAACACCCACTTTATTTCGAAATAGGAGTTCTAAGTGAGTGACATATTTTCTCATGAACTTTCAATAGGAAAGGAACTAAAACAATCAACTTGTATTTGTATATGAATTTAGTCAGGAAACATGAAGCGAAGTATCTAATATTCTATGTATACATCCTTTCTTACAGAAATAATAACGAATGAATGATATTTCATATTTTGATAATGATTCATGTTTCGCATCCTACTTGCTAAA
Organism: Holothuria glaberrima; assembly: GCA_009936505.3. Classification (NCBI taxonomy): domain Eukaryota; kingdom Metazoa; phylum Echinodermata; class Holothuroidea; order Aspidochirotida; family Holothuriidae; genus Holothuria; species Holothuria glaberrima. Next base: position 10,363 of record WURT03641620.1, on the reverse strand, counting down.
GACAACACTGAACTTGCACATGGTGTATTTTTTCAAATGTGGCTGATGTGAAGGGAAGAGAGGTGGAAATTAGATATGGATGGAAGAAGCTGGAGACATGTAGCAGGGGAGAAAATAAGGAGGGCAAAAAGAAGAGAGGGGAAAAAAGGGGAAGAAGGGATAAAGGAAGGGAGAGTAAGTAATTGGAAGAGGGAAGAAGTGTAGAGGTGGAAGGAAAATTAACTAGGGGAACAGCTGGGGGAAAGAAAAGCGCAGGTTGCCTTTAGTCTTTGGTGGAAAGTAATGTGAGGGAATAAACACTTTGAAAGAAAAGACATGAGAGAGCCCGTCAATTTTTTGCAAGAAGCAATTTTGTCAAAAACTAGTATATTATGTAAAAGGCCATTTCTCCTATTTTGTGACATTTTCCTACTCACGTGTGAATGTCTACAGGTTATTTAAGAGAGTGTACCAGGAAGAGGTAAAATGGTCAGTATAAACCTTGACTTGTTTTCAAATAAAACCAGTCCCTGGGAAATGTCTTTTCTCACCCAGGGCACATTATCACTGAGCTATTAAACTACCAAAATACAATACCATTTAACATACCAACAGACCATATATAGTAACATAGGTCTTACCCAGATGTGTCAAGAGATTTAGGTGCAGAAGGCCAAGGGCTGCTTTAGAAAGATGATAGGTGGAAATACTAGGAAAGATGTGGGCAGAATAAACCCCCCCCCCCCAATTTTCATAAATCAAGTTTTCACATGGTTTAATACTTTCTTCAAGACCTGTCACTTTAATCCTCCACAATACTTTTACATACAGAATCTCTGACATGTCCTTGTCTGGTCTGTGCAAATAAACTTGAAGAAGCATTGATGCCCATTGTTTACCAATTTGGCTCTTCCATGAGATCAGACTTCCCGAAAGTTACCTTGAATCCCCTTTCCTTTCCCCCAGCCCTGTTTTTATTCATTGACAAAGAAAGAGGCATGAGAGTCTCACATCATGTAGGAATTGGATGAGATGGGTACCATTCACAATAGACATGGTAGTGACACCATCCCAAGACTTGGTAACTAACAAGATGGTCTCAGTGACAACACTACAAATCTCTAGATTGGAAGGGTGGGTTTATAGTTAGTTAGATGAGATTTTATGGCTCAGTTTGTAACCAATTGGTTTAAGTTGGGCTGGCCAATGCCTTTTTTCCAGTTGTGAAAGGGTGGGGAGTAGACCAAAAATACTAGGCAACTGATGCACAAGCATACATGTAAAATGCAGGCTGATACTGTTGTTGTTTTTAAACAGGTAGGCTATATGCTACTAGCTGATCATCACATTTCAACTATGGCACCCTAAGATCCACCCCCCTCCCCCCACCCCCAGACAACACTGAAGATCTGCTGTCTGCAAGATCTGCTATACCTTCATCATTACAGTGCCAAAAAAAAACAATTTTCTTACCAAAATGACCATTTTGTTAACAAAATATGACCAAATTAGTAATGTTTCAACTATGGCACCCTAAGATCCACTCTTTCCCCCTCCCCCCTCCTGGTGGCACAGCTTTAGACAACACTGACACTGAAGATCTGCTGTCTGCAAAATCTGCTATACCTTCATCATTACAGTGCCAAAAAAAAACAATTATCTTACCAAAATGACCATTTTGTTATATCAAAATGACCAAATTAGTAATGTTTCAACTATGGCACCCTAAGATCCACTCCCCCCCCCCCGGTGGCACAGCTTTAGACAACACTGACACTGAAGATCTGCTCTCTGCAAGATCTGCTATACCTTCAATATTGCAGTGCCAAAAAAAATTTTTCTTACCAAAATGACCATTATAACAAAATATGATCAAATTAGTAATGTTTAGCCAAAAAATGGCAAAATGGCAGCCCTACAGTGCAACACCACACCATGGACATGATCAAGGAATGTATAGAATGTATGCAAGGAATGGAAATTTCATCTTTGTACAGAAAGACCTGCAGGGCTGTGAACAATGAAGACAATGTAGGCCATACAGACCTACGGCCTTAGTATTTTTGGCAATAGCTGCCTTAGTGCCCTCACAAAATGGCATACTTATAAAGGCCACTTTGGCCTTCATGCCAAGATACAAGATACAAGATGACACAAAATCTTCTGTTTGGCCTTGGTGCCCATTGAGATGCAAAAATGTGCCCTAAAGCACATATGACAATGGCCTTGCCCTCATGATGTAATGTTCTTCGCATAGTTCTGCACCTACTGTAGCTGCAGTACACTCAGAGGCATCAAAACCATCAAAACACACACAGACATCTGATCACAAAGTAAAAAAAGTCAGTACACCTTTAAAACACCAGTACAGCTTAGCTAGTACTACAGCAATGCCACAGACAACATTACTGCAGTCATTTACCGAAAGCTGTAAATTTGACACATTTATATGCAACACAATAGCTGTTCACAGTGATGTTGAGGGGGTTTAAATTGGCAAATTTTAATTGGGTTTGTCCGTTTCAGGAAGTTGTCTGATTCAGGAAGTTGTCCGACTCAGGAAGTTGTGAGCTTTGCACGGTTCAGCTGTTGAGCAGTGGTACAGAGCAAGAAACCTCTATCCCTCCCAGCCTTTGGGAAAGTGGCTAAAGACTGGGGATACACTCACGTCTGTCAGATGGGGACATTAAAATGGTGGTCCCGGGAGCAGGATTGGGAGCGATTAGTATACCCCTGCTTCGTTAACCTCTGGGCACCAGTCAAAAAAGAGAAGGCGAATCTTGCCGGTGTTCATCCACGCTCATTCTGGTATAGGGTTATTAATGAGCCAATTGGCTTCCTAACCCTCAAACGTTAAACTAAACTAAACTTACAACTACTGTACAGTGAGCCTACAATGTTGCACACTACATCATCACAGTGGATTGCTAGTCAATCCTATCCAATATGTCGGATTCCCCCCGGGCTGTACACGGCGGAGGGAGGAGTCTGAGGGGGATGTGCCCCCCCCCACAGAAGCTAAAGCTTTTTGAAAAATGAAGACCCAATTGACACAATTTGATGGCCCTTTCCACCTTTTTTTCTTCCTCTCTCTCTTCATCTTTTAGCTGTCTGTTTTTTTTTCTTTGCTCAAATATTTCCCACGAGTGACAAAAATTTCCTATGAACGAGCTTCCTGTGTTACCTACTTTTTCCCGCCGTGCCTGCCTGTTGAATAGAACCAACTGTTTCAGACACTGATCAATCACAATGTACATGTAGTTTAATTAAGTAAATAAAAACTCTCACCAGATCTGAAGATGAAATCTGAATGAATTACCAGCACCTTACCTGCAAAAGAAAACACAAAGAGAAAACAAAATTTTAAGGCGAGTGATTTTACACTTTAAAGTCTACGGTATCTCACAAAATGACACCATATTCATTTTTTATGACATATGTATTTTGTAGAAATAATATTCCAATAGAGATAAATTAAAAACTAGCATCTAAAGAAACTTGGAAATATTGAAAATTAAATTATTACTGCCAAGTAAAGTGATTTCTGTCTCCTACACAATAAGGGCAAAATATGCTGCTGTATACAACAATATCTGAAAAAATTAATTGTGATACTATAGAGGGCGCTACTCTTCAAAAGGAATCTGTCATGAGAAACTTTCAAAATAGAGGGCAGCAAAACAAAATCACAAGTAATCTCCAGACAATTTTAGAATGTAATTTAAGAGAGCATGCAGCACAACTCTAGTGAATATAACAAGAAGTAAGAAACAAAAATGAAAAGAGAGGATTTTGAGAGACAAAATGCAGCTTACAGTACAAGCTTTAATACTTTCCTTTTGCATCATTTACTGTGCAGTGGGTAAAGTTTTACTAAAGTCATACCACGGTAGCTTCAATATTTCATTTTGACACATATTCACTATTAAAACACATTTTTCCCTCAACTATTTTTCTCCCCTCTCCACATCCCCATCCTTCCCCTACCCTAAAACCATTACTCCTCTGCATTATCCATGACGAAACATTTTTTTTTCCTGTTTGTGGCGGCATGTTACAAACCAGCCCTAGTATGTCTAAAAGGAGAACAGGGCTTAAAATATAGACCAGGGCCACTAGAGCCCATGGCCCCTTCCCTTCAGGTCCCTCCAATTTGCCTTGATGCCCCTCAAGTATTATCTACACCAAATGCCACAATGACATTGATGACCAGCTTGATGTCCTCCTGTATGTTTCCTATAAGTGTTATTTCATTTCAAAGTTTTGGCCCTGATTGCACTCTTGTCTGTCCTCCGTACTTGACAACTTCTGAAGGCCATTTGAGCCACAACTGGAAAAAAGGCCATGGCCACCCCGACTTAAACCAATTGGTTAGAAACTGAGCCGTAAAACCTCATCTAAGTAAGTAACTAACTAATCTGAAGGCCATTTGGCCTTGCCCTTACTGCCTCTATTTTGAGTGCTTCATTATCTACAGCAGTGTTTTAAGTTCAATCATACTGGAAGTGAGGTAGTGTTTCACAGAGAGTGGTCTCTGTAGATTAAGACCTGACCTATTGACTTTTATTATATATGGTAATCCAGAAATTTCTGACAAGGACATACCATGACAATTTTATATCAATTTATTACGTTAAGAGAAATATATGGAAATTTATACAATTTTACCTACAACAAGGAAATTGTGACAATCGTCCTATTTCAAGTTTCTATTCTGACAGAACGTAACCACAAAACAGGTGAGGGGAAAGGTAGGGTGGTATACAAAATGCTAAGCATGCACTAACATTACTCTGGATGAAAAAGGAAAATACCCAGATCTCTATAATACTGAGCTATGCTATGAAGTAACAACCTAAGGCATAGGGCCTTGAGGGAGAGCCATAGGAGCCAGTGCATATCTCCATTTACCACTATCCCTACCTCTTAATTCTTACACAATAAGGTTTTCTATTCTCTAAGAATTAAACCTTAGTACTTACAACATGTTAATTTGTACCTTTCCCTTGCTGCCTGCTGCTTACACCCCCTCCCTCCCCCCTCCCTGACCTCCCTTACAAATTTCTCTATAGCGATATACAGTAGTAAACAACAATTTTACACATAATCATTCCCTTCATTGATGGAAGTTAGTGAATGTTGTTGACATAAGAATCTTCTGGACCAAATATGTTTTTTTTTTACAAAGCTTGATTGAAGGGCATCTTCATTCAGGCTGACATACAGTATTTCTTCATAGGTAAACTCCCATCAAAGACCAGTGCGTGATTCATCGCTAGTCCATTCTTGTGAAACCTCTACCCAGGCAAAACATTTTGATCAGCAAATTCACCAAAGGAAGTTTAACGACACTATTGGAACAAACTTTTCTCAGGAATTATTACCAGAAGGATGCAAAAATAGAAACCTTTTGAATCTCATGGTGTCTGTGTGTCTATGAAAACTGATACTGGTATTAAACTGTAAACAGTGCATCCTACTGGAATATAATAGCCACCATGTGAATCAGATACCTTCACTTTCACACCTATCAATACTTTGTCTGTGGTTTTCATTTCATAAAGAGCGCCCTCTTTCTTACAGATACCTGTTTTGATTTGTTATACAGTCAATGGGAAATTTTTTAAGTACTATGAAGCACATGCAAACAGTATGCAATACAGTATGTCCAAATGGTATTTTGCAGGGTGGAAAATGAATTTTTTTTCTAACTATGACACCATGACAAAAAGTAATATAGAGCTAAATCAACAAACGGAAGAGGGAGAGAAGGGGAACAAAGGGAAGAGGGAGGGAGAGGAGAAGGGAGTCAACATCATCCATGGTGTTAGAATTAACCTCCCATAACAACATTCAGAACTGTAACGTTCAAGTCACCACTATTTTCCTAACTGATAATGCTCATCTTAATATGACTTCTTTAAGATCCAATATAAAAAGGGGGGGGGGGGGATTCACATGTGTCATCCATAATTTAGAATATGCTATCAAATTTGACCCATTATATATAATTTCTGGGTGTGTGATGGACAATTGACATAAATAATGTGCTGATCATGATAATGATGATGAAGGCCATGAGGAGGAAGACAGATAGGATTCATTCATACATGGTTTTGGTATTGGAAAGTAATGCTAGACTTATACCAGTCACCCTCCAAATAAACTAATGTCCTTCCCCCTCACCCGAGTGCTGGGAGCTAAAGAATATTATACATGTATGCACCCTTGTCCTCATCTAGTTGACTACCCTCTAAGATACAAGCTAAATTTATAAAATACTGCAGAAAGACAAGTGTAAGCGATAGTTAAAAGGTGAAGTGAGCATTACCCATCACCACTTACTCCTCCCCATCCCCCCTCCCACCTCCCTCCTCCCCTCTCCCTCCACCTTCCTTTTATCCATTTGACATGTGGCTATGACAGATTCGATGCAGGTCTACTTATTATCCTATGAATGCAAATCAAAATTAAATCATGGGTTTAACACCTTGTGGCGAGAGTCAATTGAGATGAAGTACTATCCCACAGAAACAAAACATAAACTTGTGTAGCAATGATACTGTAGCTCAACCCTTTTGAATGTACAGTACCAGCCTGACATTTACACACCCTCCCAAGCCTGTAGCCAAGGGGGCCAGGGGGAAGCCACCGCTAATGCCCCCCCTCCCCGGAATTTCAAGTTACCATTGACTTAAAGGGATTTCCCAGGGACAAAATTCAGTAAGTTAAAAAAATGCAGGAAATTTTTCTCTTTTAAGAGGTAAAAACCGCATCTCAATAGCTTGCAGCATTTGGAAGATACAAACTTTCTAAGAAATGCAATTTTTTCTCAAGATGAAGGGCATTATGGGAAATCTGTGATGTCATCGCAGCACATTAATTTGACATAGAAAGGAATTTCTTTATGATATTAATGCTGCTGTAGGGGATATTTAGCAACTCTGTTTGTTATGCCCTACATATGTTGTAGATTTGTGCTAAATCTACATGGAAACATATTCAAACATTCCGAAAGTATTAATTTCAAGGACAAACAGGACATTCAATTATAAAGAAAAACAAAAGGAATCTGAGACAATGTGCCCACTTTACATAACAATCTGTGACCTTGATAAGTTAGTTAGATGAGGTGTAATGGCCCAGTTTCCAACCAATTGGTTGAAGTTGAGCCGGCCACAGCCTTTTTTTCAGTTGTGGCTCACTGGCTTGTTTTCCCTTTGGCTCACTGGCTTGTTTTCCCTTACTCCATTGCTTATGTGGAGCATCATGCACAACGGCAGAAGGTTCCATTTTTAAAGTCTTTGGTATGACTCGACCTGGGAATCGAACCTGGGCCTCCCACGTGACAGGCGGATGCTCTACCACTAGACCAAACACGCAGTCTCCTTGATGAGAACTGCCGGTATTTTTGACAAAAATAAGCACTCTTTAATATAAGATATCTCTCACGTGTTAGGAAAAGAGTATTGCTACGGGGATTGAAGGGCAAGAATTGAAAAATTTTTTTCTTTCACATGAGACCCTTGTGAAATGCCACTGGAACATGCCTTTAATACATTTTTACACATTTGACCCCCTTGAAAAATTTTTGATCCGCCTGGAAGCTATTTCGCCCCCCAACCCCTTAAGTAACTTGTCTTGCTACGGGCCTACCACCCCCATTATCTACATATAAGTGTGTCATTCCACTCTAAAATTCTTCAAAGGCTGACTCCTCCCATCTTTATGTCAATCATGCTACCTGAAATATAAACTTTCCCATGCAGTGACTGCTACATTTCACCCTTGCCATGAAGATTGGTTAAGCAGTGACTGGATTCATTCTGTATTCTTTTCCCATATTGAGGAATACCACTTATTAGTATTGTACCTTACATAGCCTACATACAGCAGAATATTAAACCTTACTAATACATTAATCAGGTCTTGCCAGAAACATTCTTGTACAGTCTTGTACATCAAACCAGCAGATCATTGAGGATTTTATAACAAGTAACTTCATTGTTGCCCAGTATTTTCCAGTCCTGCAACTTTCCTCAAAAAATACTATTTGAAACTTTGTCTGCTCTGTGGACTACCATGAAATTCAAGCTTACACTTCAATAAAATGAACATACTCCCTCCAGACAAGGCTTACTCTAGACACATACACTATACACTGTAAACACTTCACCGAAAGAGTCAGAGCTGTAAAAGGAATGTCAATATCAGAAAATTATCAAAATTCCCCAGACTCCTACATCCAGTACTTTGTAGAGGAGCAAACTGTGTTGACATCCTGTTGAGGGTCCTCCACTCAAGATTTCAGTAAAATCTGACACAATTTGTAGGAAATGAAACCTCTTGAAGAGAGAGACAGACATTTTCATCCCACAGCACTACCCACACTTCGTGGGTTGAGCTAATAATTAACCAGAGGTAAACTAGAAGCAGGATTTGAACTAGCTATTCTTGGATAACCAGTCTGATACCTTAGTCAAAAGTATGCCTCTCTCACAAACAAGAATTTTCTATAACTCAAATGGTGAATTACCAATTAGGCTATTGCTTACATCTCTGCGTGGAAGGGCATAGCAGCCCACAAACAAACACTTTTGCATAATTTAAGACTTAAACTGTCTTCCACTCTTCCACTTTTTGCTCAGATCTGTTCCACGCAAGTAGTCTGTTCCATGCAAGTAGGCAGCTGGAAAAGGTCTTTAAATCATGATTAAGTTTTGGCACATTTGGTGACCAGTTACAAGCTCACTCACAAAGTTTGAAATCATTCAAGAAAATTGCAAAATTTAGTGTATTCGGGGACCACAGCTTGAACAGATCAATGTCAACAATGCCTGCTCTAAATGCCCCCTCCCAGCATGTCACTGAATTCATATGCTCTTAATGGTGGCTTGATTAATGTAAGCTGGAGTGAGGGAGCTACCCTTCATAATGATTACCTGCTTTAAGGCTTGATCCTTCACTACTGTTGTTAAAGCTGTTTCTATGGTGACAAAATATGAAGATATGGCCTAATGTAGCTCCTTAATTGAAACAATTCTCACTTAAAACAGGCCATTTCCAATCTAGTCCTCTTGAAGGTATTTTTATATATGCATAGACACTTGTTCTGGCTTTTTCGACCTTTCAAATTAACAAGATAGTGTGAGCTTTCTACTAATACTGTGCCTCCAAATGTAAATAAATGACACATTAGACCCAACCAATCACTTTCAACCCCAAAGTCAGAACAGCTTACAGTCGACAGACGCATAAACACCAGCTACAACACATGATGCTAAACCTCAGAGATTACAGTATGACCTTTCCAGGCTTATATGGTCTGATTTGAAAAATGCTAAAAATACTAGTCCCCCATACCGACCTACTTTGTATGACTCAAATCTCTTAATTGGAACAAAAGGGGGGAAAATGCAAGACATAGAGAGCTCTTTAACGAAGAGAGCTACGACGACATTTCAGTCACGTCAAACATGATGCTCTTAATTCTCTTTGGCTGAAGGCGATGTTAAACATACCCACGCTACGTACTGATAAATGCTCACATGGACAGACAGGAAGATCAGCTTAAAATTATTCACAATGTCATACTATTTGGTGTGCACATGTTTCAGACAGAACTTTGCAATTTTAAGCAGAAGGGAAGAAGTAATTTCTAATATCTTAAAATGCAAATGTACTGGCCGCAATTCAAATTACAGTAGCATACCCCTGTATCCTACTCAATGTATGTTCTTTTTTTAAAATCATGTGACCATAGTTTTATTATTTTTCTTTCTGAAGAGTTAATTTCATGGGTGATTGGTTTACCTTTACTGTGCTACTTCATGTTCTGACACACCCCATACTATAAAGACTACTGTAAGGCTAATACTTGTATGAGAAATGAAGGTTCATACAAAAAATTTCTCTTAGAATAGGTTTCAAACTAAAGTTAGGGTGACTGTTTCAAATATATAGCTGATATTAAATTATTCTAAAGTTGAAAAGTTTTACAAAAGAGAAAAAGATTTCATTACATAATCATTTTGTTCTGCAACAAATTTGGCTGTGATTTATTATGCAACCTATTTTGCCTGAAAATTTAGTGCTATTGGCTAATTGACATTGACAGATGTTTGACTTACAGTAACAAGTTTTTATTAATGTGAGTTTGCCATGACAAAAAATCATGGCAAAAACCCATAAATTATACAGGTTTTCAGCAAAAGCTGTGACACAGAATATAAGTATAAAAACATGTTACACATGATTAACTAGGAGGAGGGCATTTCAAATAAACAAGGTTAAAACTACAAATTATTATTAAAGGTCTTATTCAGAGGCAAAAGCATTTTCGTCTCATTCGGAGTGAGCAGAAACTACAGTTTGTTCTGTTTAA
>WURT03641610.1:0-19955 GCA_009936505.3 Holothuria glaberrima | reverse complement strand
GACAGACACTCATCACCCCAAGTGTATTTTTAGTTGGAAGAAAGCAAAAAATTTCAATTGGTAAACGCGATTTGATAGACATTAAGAGATGCACAGAGAGTATTCTGACGAGATATTATGGCCTTGTATGCCCACCAGGATATGCCTGACCTTAAGTAATATATTAGGTTTGGGTCTGCACAAGTGGAGGGGCTCAAGCCAGTCTGCCAGTTTTGGGAGGGGCTACGGTGGGAGAATCTTAGTTGGGAGAATTGGAACCATCTAAGATGGAGGGATGTTCTTCCATGAAACGACCAAATTTCTAACTTTTCTTAAAAAGAACCAAATATCTTCAATTTTTCTTAAAGAAAACTCCAAACTTTTCGGCGCGCTCCGCCGCCCAGACTTCTGTGCTCGGTATCCTTTCGGCAATCCGTAGCTTCTGGTGGACTTTGGGTTGCTGGATCCCTGCAGGCTTAAGGCATATCCTTTCATTTCCCTTTGCTGAGTCTGCATGCAGATTTCACCATGGTAAATAATTTTCCTGCAGTATTTCGGCGCGCTTCTCGTGCACTTCTCACAATTACAATTAAAGTCGTATGGCCAATTAACATTATTAGCACAACAATATCAGTAAGCTATTCTAGTCAAAACTATGTGAAAGCTTAAAGGCCGGGCATCAGTGGTTTCATGCAGAAATCTTATAACTTGGGTATACCTTATAGTCATCACGTTACGGATATCATAAAATCAGTGATGACTATATATATATATATATGGTTTAAAGCTTAATTTACTAGTACCACAAATTTATTCAAAAACGTGCTATTCATGAAAAATTTCGTTTAAAGTAAAATAAAAGATTATTACCAATTTAATTATTAACTATGACGAGTTTAGTGTGATCTAATTTTCATTCAAAATCCCGCTCAAAAATTTAGGCTACTAATCCTAGTTAATTCCTCGTAAATGGGGGGAAGTCCATATGGATGCTACCAAAATGCTATTGGACTACATCAAGCCTGCCCTATGGCAGTTAACTCTTCACTTGCGCTTGCAGAGCTTAACAAGCATCATTGTGATCATAGCCTTGTTTCATTTCCTTTTGGAGACTTCCCACGCTGCGTCTCTGTATTGCAAGAAGGGGGGAAATTCCCACCAGAAGAGAGTAAATTTCGCTCTCTTCGAGCGCATGTGCGCACCTTACGCCGATACCTTTAGCTATCTGTAGTAGGCTTGATATGTCATCACCTGGATATGGTTCCCGCAAACAATACTGACTATAAACATAATCTTCTTCGGTGCCCCCTATGAGGTGCCGGTGCCCCCTTTATCAGAATTCCTGGCTACGGGTGTATCCACGGACCCGAAATTACACGCCGTTATCTCGTCCCAAGTTCCCACCAAAAATCGACGGAAAATGGGTTTTTGTTACCAGTGGCATGGGGCCCCTCGCTGTCTTTTGTCCATGGGCCCCCGAGGGTCTTGCTATGCTGCTGGTTTTACTGCAAAAGGAACTGGACCGGAATAGAAGGTTCCGGAAGCGAAACTGGTCTTAAAAGGGTTCTGTAACTGGACTCAGACTCGGGTCCATCCCAGCCGAGTTCTCCAATGTGTAAATTAGTGTTTTTTTAAGTTTTAAAGTTTCGTTGTTAGTTGTGCACAATTTACAGATAGTAAAGTATGGTCTCACACGGCTTAATAACTGAGGAGCCCAGACTATAGAAGTGAGTCCAAACGATGACCTTAAAATGATAAAAAAAATTCTAGAAAGTTTTTGAAAACATTTGTTGCTAGTTTTTATAAGTACAACGGAACTTGAAGATCACGTCGCGTGTTTACATTTTTGGCGTGTATATAGAGCTTGGATCACAATTTAGTTGACCTAAATGACATGATATTCGATTAAAAATGATGAAAAATTACTGTAGTTACTATACATTTGATTTCTTCCTTTTCTTAATGTGGATTTTTTTGTCTTTTCAGCTCCTTGAATTTTGAGTATCTTCTGCAAAGCCGTACACAGGCCTAATTCTAAGTTTACACGATTGCTTTAAGATTGAAAAAGGCACGACACGCACCCCCCTCCTCTATCCTCACTAACAAGCTACACTCTAAAAAGGTCTGATCAGAGGGGCACCGAACAGGAATCTGGTCAAAAATTTGACTAGATCCGGGTCAAAAATGAACCGATTCTGATCATTTCTGAACCAAATCTAGTCAGATAATTGATCAGATTTCTGTTCGGTGCCCCTCTGATCAGATTCGGTTCAAATTTAACCGGACGCTTTTTAGAGTGTATTCCTACACCTAGCATTTATTTCAAAGTAATTGTAAGAGATGTCATTCCTTATGTTGCCTCTTAGTCCTCTTTTTGATGTTTCTCTTATGACTAGTACTTTCCCTGATCATTTCAAGAGAGCCATGGTTGTCCCTGTTTACAAAAAAGGAAACGTTGGGAATTTTTGTAATTACCGTTCTATATCCATCCTGTCCTATTTTTCGAGAACTTTGAAGGGACTAATGTTTATTCGACTGAACTCGGTTCTCAATAATCACAATATTTTAAGCAACTGTCAATGTGGTTTTCGTTCTGGGCATTCCACAGACTTACCTTTAGTAGATGCTGTGGACAAATTTCACTCTATCCTCCAAAGTAAAAAAATCAGGTAAAAAAAATCTAAAGCTTTCGTCACTATCGACCACCAAAATCTATTACAGAAATTATCCAATTACGGAGTAATTATATTCATCCTGACCGGTTTATAAAAGACCAATTGAAGATATATATTAATGCGTAAACCAGATGCACACAATTGTGTAAGTATATGCCTACTTTAAGGCCCCTTTGTGACTTCGCCTCGGTCCCACAGGATGCTGCAATAGGAACAATCATTCCCCCACGCCCACCCGCCCTCCGAACCAACTGGCCTGTTGTCTACACGCCTGCTGAATGCTGGTGATACATGAAATCTTGCAAAGCTCTTTTTTTCTCAGAATGTCTACTATTAATACTCATCTTAAACATAAAAATGCATCCATCACCTTCCTCTCTATCGCGATATATCAAAATCACATCAAAATAACACAAATAGGCAAAAGCAATTGAAAGGTTTAATAAGTAAACAAATGCAAATATCAAACACCGCAATGACACCAAACCAAATTCTTTTTTCATTGAGGCAACTTTTCATCTATGAGAAGATCGAATTGTACCGGGAGCCCACTGTCGGTTGATGACCAACTTCTACCATCAAGACCTAGCTTCTACTCAATACATGACAGAGACACAGATTTTTTACAAATTCGCTACTCTACTACATTTTCTACCAGCGCTGGATCTACAAGACTATATACTGCTGATTTTTACAAAGCTTGTTACCTGTTTATCTGTCTGTCTCAAACCCCCTTCTGCCCAGATTTCCCTGGTATTTAAAAACCTTGTATTCTTTACCTTTCCTTAGAAACACCCTTGCCGACCTATCCCATCAGCGAGATCTTTCGTCTTTCTTTACTTAACCACCAACTTGACGGCATTCAGTTAAATTTCATCAATGTAGCCTCTTTTCTTAACTTTCATCATTGCATCACCATTAGTATCTAAGTACACAACTGTTTGCTGATACTTCCCAGTAAAAGTGAACTCAGCATTCTTACCATTGCCACTGCTGTCTTAAAACCCATAAACCGTCGATTCACCCACTGTCTCTAGTAGAGTGAGAATACTGATCATGTCTCAAAGATTTGCTAGTACTGTACATAACAACTTATATGAAGCTGAACACGTTACAACACTATTACAAGAAAAAAAAACATTTTCTTGTCTGGCAAAGTCAGCAAGAAGAGTTAGACTGAGACACATCCTTGATCTATCCTAATGGATACCTGTGTACTTATTCATTCTAAGTGGGTCTTAGTTTTGCAGTGGGTGAGGTCTTAGTTTTGCAGTTGGTAAGGTCTTAGTTTTGCAGTTGGTGTTTGCAGCTTAGCCCAAGTACTCCGGACGTTCCCATGCAATAAATTCAGTCCGCTGTCAGGTAATTGACACTGATGGTTTTGATGAAGCCCATCTTGTGACCCTCACAGTGTTATGTTCAAATGCTGAAATAGAGTTTGTCTGCGCTCTACTTCTTGAAAACTTTTTTCATTGGCCATTTTGCTAAGCATAGACATGACCATGTCCAATCAGGATTCCCCATCCCATTGCTTCTAGACAACACTGTCTAGAAACTACCCAAGTTCTCCTAGATAACTCCCTTCCTGGAGAGAGTTAAAAATAGACATTCAGATAGGAAGGATCAATTTGCCGCTGTGCCACGCCTGTTGGTCCCCGCTGGCTAGAGGCTTTTCTTTGTCCCTGGACTTTGGATTTTTTTTTTTGAGAGGGAGAGAGGAACTGAATTTTAAATTTAAAGGAAGGAATCTTAGATTGTGAGGAGAGTAACGCCCTGATTAGAGTAGAGAAGGACTGTTGAAGATAATACTCAACATGTAACGCCGTTTAACTAATTCATCTTATACTCAAAGTTTAAGCATCATGTAGTGGAGTGGAGTAAATTTATTCTTTGGTCGGTCAGAGAAAGGATTTTTCTCTGACTTTGAATAAATTGGTTAACCGTTGAAACTTTGTTCGAGTCGTCTTTTCCCCGATATTTCCTTGTTATTTCGAACTACACCCCCTAGCCTTCACAACGTGATTGGCCCAACCAAAATACGCAACACTACTATACCAGACAATCTGCTAATCCCCATCCTGTTTTAGTCGATCAAAATAATCGTAAAAGGAGCCTCAAGTATCGGTCAACTTTTGCTGCCCCAGATTTGTCAGTCAGGGCCCTCTATAGTGTCTCTAAGAAGAAGCTTACTTTCATGTTCTCTAAGTTCTTACTATTTGTCGTAGATGAGTGGGAGGTTGCTTTTTAGTGCGTGGGTTCACGAGGAGTTTTCGTTTTTCTGTAATTTGTTTCTTTCTTTGTTTCCTTCTTAGGGAGTGTTCTTGTATGCAAGCCCACAAGGGTTTTTAAGAACACTTCCTTCCACAGAGATTATTTTCTTGTTTTTTTTTTTTTTAAACCCGTTCTTGTTTTTTTTTAATACCCGTGTTGTAAATCAGTTATAAATATTGTTGTGGAAAAACAAAATAAATGAAATGAACTGTGAGACATACACACTTATTGCATGTCAAGGCCGTCGGAACCACTAAGGCAGGTATTGCAGCTTTCGTTCCACATTCCAGCCCTCACCCGCCTGCCTGAACATGATAATACAAAATTAACCACAATTTGACAAAATAAAAAGACAACTAGGAGAAACGTCGTCCAGTGATAGACAGGAAAACCAAGGAAGCAGATTTAGTATAATGCATAACCGTTTCAATGAAAATAAGGGAAACATTAGTACAATATTTTTGAAATGTTATTATTGACTCACCTCGTACTAACCCAAAGCCGTCGGGGAGGACTGAATGACCGTTAGCTCAGCTCTTCAGGACTTCTGACATACGAGTAAAGAATTCTGCCGCCCCACTTATAATTCGTCTAAGGACTTGGTAGATGCAATTTGGTGTTTTCCCATTTTCAGAGCGAACACCCCCAACAAAAATCACCCCTACAGCCTGCGCAAGCTATATGCGTCTGTCTTGCAGAGCGTGAATTAACTCATCCAGTGGTGTTACACGAAATGTTAGGCACCACGCGATATTCGAGTATAAGATTCAGTTAATTGTAAGAAGGCAATGATCTCTTTACGTTACTTACCTCTTTTCTCCAAGGATAACCAAAAAGGGTCATTAAGGGCCTAGTGTAAAAAATATTCAACTCAAACACCAGATTACAACGAGGAAATTAGAGCATATCTGCAACAGCTACATTAGAAGTATGTTAAAAGTACAAGCCCTAAATAATTCTTAAAATAGTTGAATTGGTAAGTTTGTTGTTTACACTGACATGTTCTGTCCGTTCTCTCTTGTGTGGAGCTATGTATTACATTTGATCCCTTCTGCCTTTTTCATCACTTTTTGCAACTTTTATGGAACTCTGCTTCGCCCAGTAATTACATATTTATGTACTCATTTACGGAGGCAGTCTCTAGTACCTTTTTTCTGGTGATGAAATAATGAGAACATAATTAACCAAGATGATACCATGCTTTTAAATTTATCCAATGTGTAAAACCTAAAAATTTTTGTTTGGAAAAGCTATTGTCTGAGGAACCGTAAATAACTTGTCTGTGAAGTGAGCCAATCGTTATTGCAAGAAGTCAGTGACCTTCGTGTGACGTCACGTCTACATCAACGTATTCTCTAGTTTAAGACGCGCTATTTATATGTATGGTATTTGCCTTCTTAAACGTTTGATGAACTGAAAAATGAGGGAAAATTAAATTAATATCATTGCTGTCAAAATTGTATATTGTCTTTCAATGGCTTATTTAAATACAAACGCATTTTCTTAACTGTACAAGTGTCTCGACTGATACAATATAATTAAAACCCAAAGATGACTTTTTACATTGCAATTTAACAAACAAACAGAATGATAAATATTTCTTAATAATTGATATTTGGAATGATATCTGTAAGGCCAGAATTACATGAAACTTAAAATATTGAAATTGAGCCCCCTCAAGTAAAACACAAAAGCCAAGATATGTTTTCTACAAGTCTATGTACTACACAGATTTTTTTGTGTCTCTCAGACACATCAGGCTCGCAAGCGTCTTTTTAAGGTGACTTCTTTCCCAAACTTCTTTCCCAAAGAGGGCTGTTTTGTCACTGAGTAATAGCATCGCATGGTTTAACTGCATACAAGCATTGTTTAGTCAGTACCAAATTTAAAGAAAAGAGGAGGAGCTTATATATGGCAGGGGTGCTTGAACCAATTTTCTTTAAGAGTGATTGTAACAATGGCGTAGCCGGCTTTCCCAGCGGGAGGGGGCAAAGACAATTTTCTTCCCGATTTTGACATTTTGTCCCGGACTTCAAGGAACCCCAGTTTCGGGATCGCAGAGGGTTGGGGTATTCAATGGTGCCGCCAGGATGACGTCGTAATGCCACATGAGTCCCTCAAGTCAGCCTAAATTGTCCTTTTTTTAAGCACATTGAGATTCAATACAACAGTGGCGCGGGATCCTTCCCCTTTTTAGGTTCCGTTCTGGGGAGGGGTCTAACAGAGGAATTTTTTTATAAATTTAAGGTTGCTTAGATGCAAAATGGTGCTATCTTTGGGATGCTTTTGGAGCTGAGCATATGTAACTGGGTATGTTGATAATTTAGTGAATTCTAATTTTTGGTTGGGTTGAAGAGGAGAGTATGTTGTCTAAGAGAAGGATATGTTTTCAAAAATCCTGAAGTCCCCCTCCCCCTTTGGCTTCTTTACTGCCTTCTATTTGGGAAAGATTTTACGCAAAAGTACGCGCGAAGAGTCCACTAAAACATTCTTGGACTTTTGCGAAATTTTCATTTGCTTCACTAGACATTACGAAAGGGTGTCCAATGCCGGCAGACGCTATATGTGTAGGGCCTCTGGGAAGCTCTGGATTAATTATATAAAATAGGGCGCTGACATGATTCTTATTACTTGACAGCACAATGATACTATAGAGTATAACGCCGAGCACTTTACAACTATCGTCTTTTTAGCAATCTTGAAGCAATAGAGAAAGGGAGGGAGGGCGAGAGTATAGGTGAAAAATGTATAACGAAAAATACGTCCCTGCAACCTTTAACATAATGGTAAAAATTAGATTGAAAGATCCCATAATATTGATACGAGGCCCCTGCAGAGGCTGAAGATGTACCTCTTTTCGGAAAATCGTCGTGATCAGAATAGATTCATGTAGTGTTACCTTAATAATGGTCATTAGGTTGAGTACAAACCTTGACGAAAGCGCGCTAAGCGCACAGAAATTTTTAATTTAGATTTCCTTGACAAAACCTCAGGCTGCATTCAGGCTCTTCAACGAGACACTTTCAATTCCCCAACAAACCTATGGGCCAATCAAAAAGCTGGTATTTTTCTTTTCGAAAACTTTTATAGTTTACGAAGAATTTGCGAAAATTCTGATAGTTTGAGAACCATTTGTGATAGAAAATAATTACAATAGATCCATCACTTGGTCGAAAACACACCTTACCCTACCCCCTACAGAAGTCTAAACCTTAAAAACCTTTTGGGATCATTTTAAAATTTTCAATTTTTTTTCAGAAATCGATTGGGGGTCACGCGCCCCATGCCCCCTTCCTGGCAACACTGGGCGTATTCGGGAGACTCAGCACTAAGGTGGCTGCCTTAGGTGTATTTTTTTTTGCTTCCACTTTTCTATTCCTACTTATTTTGTCCTTTTTCTCTCTCTCATTTTCCTCTTTCCTTCTCCTTTATTTCCATTTTTTCCTTCCTGTTCCCGATTTTTCCTCTCGATTTTTTTACTTGGTTGTAACTATAGCTGTGACATTTTATTGGGATAGGGATCGAAATCAAGAGGCCATTACTCAAAACTGCATTCCATGTGCCCTCAATGTCTAGCGCAGTGTGAGCTTTACACTTTTCTTTGTAAAATAATGCATTGCTCTCCGTACTACCTTCTGGAGGTCTGGTCACAGCTTTAAAAATCTTCTACCTAAGTTGCCAAATGCATAATGATGCACTTTTAAATGCTGTGCGGAAAGGCATAGGCCTCCTTTTTAAACTTGACCCAAGCTTTACAAGGAAGAAGTAAATAAGAAACGTGCACCTTTTTCACAGAAGTTAAGTAATTTTTTTCTTCTGACAAAGAAATATTAATCTAATTTATCGGTGTGATATCATTTTGTACATACATTAAATAGGTACAAAATATTCAGTTTATTTGGTAACAACCGTTATGATAGTGTTCAAGTTCCTATCATGTTTCTACTGTGTATGTGTGTAAGAAAAACAAAATCGGATCTTCTGATATGCAATGGACTTAACATTAGTTGAAATAAATTTAAACATTTTCTTGTGTCACTATCAAAACGGATGTGGAAAAGAAGTAATTTGCTACAAATTGCACTGTCTGCAAAATTTGGAGTTGAAAGCAGTCTGGCCATAATAATAGAAGGATCTTTAGTGGGGAATTTAAACTCATTTCACAAATTTTACAAAACAAACAGTTGAGTGCAAATTTCACTAACACCGTGTTCTTATGTGAAAATACTAAGATTGGTTAAAGTTGCTCAACAAACTATACAAGTAAGCTATTCGATAAGTACCTTTGCCCAATCGGTAAACTCACTTATGAATGCTTATAGGCAAACTCCATCCATATCAATATTTTCCCATGTATCCAGTAATGTATGGTAATGTTACTACCCAACTGTGTTTGGAATGTCGTTTGACACTTCGTATGAGCATAGGGCTGACATGGTTGCTCCAGCAACTGTTCCTAAACCGACAGACTAATGGGTTTGTTACTTGTTTGTGCGCATTCATGCCTTCAGGTGAAAAACGTGACTCTCACTGCCTTAAAAAATAAAAAGGTCGCAAGCCTATAAGGGGCTAGATACCACCCAGGGTGACTTATTTCTCAGGGCGTGACGGCTGAGGTATGTTATGGCAATGATGATCTTTCGTTGCAGGGTACTAATATTTACCTAAACGGAGCGCAGACCGATCCCTGACCCCTTGATTGTCTAAGGCCAACTGTACACCTTGCATTAGCCATCGCAGCATTATGCCGAATTGTAATAAAAATGGTCAAAATGTTTGCAGATATGTTGCAAATGTTAAGATATTTTAAGTAACCAACATCAAACGACGAAAAGGGTGGGCGCGTACTTACTGTTATATTACAATTGTTATGCAAATGAACGTGAGTAGTTTTGGAAAGGTGGGTATCTTAGTAAAAAAAAAGAAAATGGATAAAAAAGAAAAACATTTTCAATAGCATGGGAGCCCTCGCAGTTTGCATATGATTATGCATTATGTTTCAAGAAATGTTGCACTTATATGATTCTTATTCACTTCATTGTAACGTTAGGGTCAAAATCTTCATCAAAGCAATCGATATATGTGGAATACACTCGGTTATTTTCAAATTCCACTGACTTGGAATTCTTTATTTCATCAAATACTGCCGAAGGTTCTTCGTATACTACGCTGTTGTCACTGTACCTTACAGAAGTCCGATACGTCGAACAGCCTTCATCTTTCCACTTTCCATCTGCTTTGTTGACGGGCTGTTGAATACTTGTACCTTTTAGATGTAGCTGGACACGATTTGATGAGTTGGAACGCCGTTTGTGCCAAATCTGAATCAGCCTCAGCAAAATCAGGAAAAGTAATCCAAAACCAAGGGTTGTGGTCACAATCACCCAGATGTTTTCTTCGAAACGGTTTTTTACTAAAGGAGATACGGAAGTTGAAACTGCTGCATAAAAAAAATGAACAATGAGATAAGAACGTGATTAAAGTATTGCTTTTTGTCAGATCATTTACTGAAGTAAAATAATAGCAGGAAGGAATCTCGTACGATGACGGCACCTTGCTATCGGTTCCGGAACACCCCCCCCCCCGACTCCTACTCAGTCATTTCCCACCCTGGACACTATATACTCTAGGAAATATCTCATTCTGGACGATTTCAAACTTTCTGGCGGGAAAAGTTGTCCCTAGGGGAAGTTGCCATGTCAGGGAATTGTCCGATCATTATAGCTATCAATTTTCTACCGACACCTTTGTCTACTTAAATTTTAATTTTATCATTAAAATATAACCAAAAACAAGAACATTTTAGATGGATGAGACTTTACCTATCTACCATGAAGAGTCAAACAAAACGAACTGTGAAGAGACTTTATGATACTTGTTTCTAACATCATACGCTAAGAGTAGAGAATTTCCTCTACCGACATATTTTGAAAATGTAAGTACAGGTTTGCTATTGCTACTTTCTAAGTAGTATGCATAACATCCTCAAATACAAAGAACCTCTTACAGAAAGGGGAAAAAAGTTACATTTATACAGATTAGGAGATATTCGACGTTAAAATGCTTCCAACGGCGTAGGATTCTTAGTTAGTAAGATCGTTAGATAGCTTGAATGAAGTAACAGGGTACAGTGATTGTACAGCTGTTGAAAACTTTAGCAATTTCAGTTGACCTCTGAAATATGAAAAACTTTGATAATGGTTGTGCCACCTGGATTTCGGTGGTGGATGGACAGGAATGGGGTAAGTAGACGGCTAGCGAAAATATAGGGGACAAAATATTCGTGCACAGTGTTCCTATACCTTTATACAGGGCGGACGTGGGCAATTGGTGGGATATGCTATGACTATATTGGGGTAGGTGTCCCTAATTCCCATTTTGGTGACCCCCCCCTTCTTGGTGATCTAACGCTGCTTTTCTTCTTTCCATGATTATGGTTGTAGTTTTGATTTATTATCCTATTTGATCCAATTAAAAATTTCATCTTCTTTGTTTTTTATCTAATTAAGCCATACAACTTTGCACACTAGTATCATCTTTACATACTTTCAACCTCACGGACAACAAGGACATCAAATGTGCATAAATGATACACAAATTTCGAATCAGCGCAGGTGTACGTTACTTCCGTAATTCCCAAAGAGAACTCCTCCCCGGATGAATGGGTTTTCGTCACGTTGTAGTGACATTTGTCAAACATAAGTTCCGACCAATAGATTCTACTGGTGTTTGTGCCAGCTTCCACCTCTTTAGTTACACTTGCAGGACAATATTTCTTGGCATTGTAACAATCTGCAAAGAATTAAATGCATAATAAATAAAATATCAGACACATTGAAACTGAAATGATCCCTCCCTGATATGGCGGCTATAACAGATGAGGCATTATTAGTTCAACAGTAACTTAGTCCTTGATACGAAAATGGTGACTGATTACTACAGTCGAGCTGGTAGTGAACAAATTCAATCCAGCAGTTCAACTTTTGGAATATGGCTTCTAACTTCGCTTCAAATCTCCTCACTAATTCAGCCATTGCCTGTAACTTTCCTCGTTAAATGATTAAGAATTTGTTAATTTTGTTGATTATCATTGTTTTATCGATTATTAATTACCAGTACTCAGCGTAAAAGAACACATAAAATAACGCGATGACCCATATGCGGCAGAGTGGTTGTTCAAACCTTAATTGTCTATAGGCCTAATGGTTCAGATATTGGAGTATTGGAGAATATATAAGGTTTTTTATCAGAAAGAACAAACACATTACCCGAGTTCGAGGCATAAATACGGTTTTATAAGTATAGCATCTGCAATTATTAGAACTAATGCAGTGCTACGTAACAGAATGCGTCAGCTTTTTCATTGGGTAGTCTGGACTACGCGAAATTGGAAACTGAGAGCGTCAGTAGTTTAGGTTGCCGTTGCACAAAATTTTCCATGCTTGAATGTTCAGATGACGTTTGTCCTAACTGTGCGTATTTTTCTAAAAATGCGTTGTTTGGTTAGGCGTAATTGATACTTTGTTAATATGTGCGATAAAGACATGAGGGTCCAATACCATTACAGTAATTTTGTATAATGATAAATGGTGAAAATATTTCTAAAATATCTTCCAAGTTTCGTCCAAATATAAGAAGTTTCAAACTTTATTTATCATTGTACCACTGATCCATGGATCCTTAAAGTTATAAGGCTTTTATGACGGTCTTCAAAAAAGTTATTAACCAGTTTTGTTTTCTTTTGGAAGTGTTATGTATACCTGCTGGGCAAAGAGCCACATAAAAGGAACAGGAGGTAACATTTCTAGACTCGGATGTAAAATTGTAGGTCACTTCACTCAAACCTAGGTCAAACAGATGTCCTGACTCGTGACTGCTTGTGGTGTTGATCAGTGCTCCTGTCACGATTGGATCATCCCACTCTGCAATAGCTTTAACAACGTCAGGTAGTACTGGTATTCTCATGTCCGAAGGGCAAAAAATAATTTCTAATCTTTCCTCATCTGAAATTCGAAGAAAGAGAGATACATATAGTTCAACAACAAAAGTCAGATAACATTTTTGTTACGGTTTCGGACATGATTGAAGTAAGTATTAATCCCGTATGATTTTAATAATTCTACGGCAGCAATCGATCTACAAGATGGGTTAAAGTCAGTTAATGAGCGTAAGTCGATATCAGGCCCGAAAGGTAGGAGATTACTTATATCTTTGGAGAGTATTTCTCACAGGGCGAGATGTGCTAACATGTAGTAAGGCAATAGTTTATATTTTTTAAATTTTACTATTTAGCGAAAGTGTTTAGAAGGGGTAACTCCCCCTGCAGGGTGGAAGTTTAGAAGGGGTAACTCCCCCCTTGACTAAGGTCCTCGATCATGATCGCAACCAGAGGGTATTGTCGTGTTTAGACGACTGATCCTCCTTACCCTAAAGAGAGTTCTACTCAAGCTAACCCTTGGACATAGTTTCTCTAAAAGTTTGTACACGCCGCACCTGGTAATATCTAAGCAGTCACAAAAAAGCTCTCATCCCCAGGACCGTGGTGACTTACATTAATCGATTCAAATGGTAAAAAGTTTAGTTTACGCTGGAATAGAAGGATGAACCTGGTCAATGGCCTAGAGATAACACACTCTATCTGTTGTTGATGGTTTTAAGAAGAGTCTGGCTTTTATGATAACGATAGCGTACAACTAACGATAGCAAAAGTTAATAAAGTCACCCTTAAATAGCAAGGCTTTCAGTTTACAACTATATTTTTAAAATGGCGAACATGAAATGGAGTAGTATACTATCCATGGCACAATACTGAAATGCAAAAATAATAAAAAGGAACGAAGATACAAACAGGTCACATCCAGTTAGCATAGATTTCGGTTTCATAATAACGACAATCTACAAATCTCACTTTCTCATGTTGGTTGACTTTCCCTTTTTTTTCTATGGCTATCATATGTTTGTACAATGTATGGAACTTCTATTGGTTATCATATGCTTGTAGAATATATGGGACTAACTTTATCTTCACGTTTGAGGGAAATTATTTTAATACCATAAACTTGTACGAGTCTTTTTGGTTTTTGGTTTCATGGGGATATTTGTATCAAAGTTAGCCAAGAAATGTGTACCAACCTACCAACTGAAAAAGGAGCAGAGAGATGTCTCAGGGGTGGAGTTGAGACGATTGCCTATATTCGTGTAAATATCTTTGTAGTTATAAACTCAGAGGCACATAAACCAAATACATCATACACCCCTAATGATTTACCCTACAGTCTGAAGGAAAAAGCTGCTGCAGATAGAATGTTTGGTGCTGCTAAAGTTTTATGGCTAGTGCAGATTTATTTTTGAAATTTAAGATGAATTTCCAGCATACAATCTAAACCATTTCAAAGCTAAGTATCATACATGCTTATCTATTAGTTATCAAGCTAATGCATCGCTTAGAACAAACTTAGCTACGAACATATATTTTACAGGTTAGATGGATGCGTGGATCAGTCTGCAGGAACTCAGTAAACGTCTCGAAATTTATCCTTGTCCACAGTCGCATATTCGTAATGTTTGAGGAGATCAAATTTTGTCATGGTCAGGGGCGTCGATTGGGGGGGGCGAGGGGACATGTCCCCTCCACTTTTTTGAGAGGAGGGAATACTAACACAATTGCCCCCCCCCACTGATGTCACCTGAAACTAAAAAGTGAGGTAACGAAAACACTACATGTAGGCGAGTAGTGGTGAAGACAGATATATGCTCAGAAGGTATTCCACGTGGCTCTTTATCAATTCCGTAGGCAGTCAGTTCTGTCACAATTCTTTCTATAACTTCAAAAAAATTTTCGCACGCTGCGCGCGCTTTCATCTTCAGTTCTATCTAGCTGTAACGCCCGTCATTTCAAACATAGTGGATTTATTCAACGTTAAAGGTTGCACAAATACTGTAGTCGTGATTCTAGAGGAACACAAAAATGTAACGTTGCGAAGTTCTCACCTCTTTTCCCTATCTTTTGGAAGATTTTTCCTTCAACCTCATCATCGTGGCAAACATATGTTGTTGTAAGAAGAAAAATTTCATTTTCGTCCGGGAGCCTTGGTAAGATGAAGAATGTACTCACCGACGAAGACCGTTCAGCCGCCCAATCAAATTTCTTGGTTTGCTCTTAAGTAGGGCAGATTCTCTATTACAAACCCAAACTTTTTCAACTTTTCCTAATGAAAACAAAATTATTAAATCTTTTTCAATATAACCCCAATTTTTTCGGCTTCGCGCGCCTTATATTTTGTGGTCAACATCATTTCGGCAACCCATTGCATCTATCAGGGCTTAGAGTAGCTGGCCCCAGTCAGGGCGCTTGGCTCCCATGTCAGCAAATCAAACCATCACCCTTGGCTGAGCTTGCATGCAGTTTTTCCTTTGGATAATGAATTAGTTAGTTAGATGAGGTTTTACTGCTCAGTTTCTAACCAAATGGTTTAAGTCCGGCCGGCCACGGCCTTTTTTCTAGTTGTGGCTCACTGGCTTATTTTCCCTACTCCATTGCTTATGCTGAACACCAAGCAAAATGGCAGTAGGTTCCATTTTTAAAGTCTTTGGTATGAACCGGCCAGGATTCGAACCCCCGACCTTCCGGCTGCAAGTCGGATGCGCTAACCACTTGACCACGCAGTCAGTTAATGGATAATGAAGTATACCCCCAATTTTCATAGTAACCCCATATATTGAAACATTTGGCGCAATTTTGCATCTAGGTGCCCTCCTCTTATAGACTCCTCACAAGAACAGGAGAGAAGTTTTAGGTCAGATGTCCCTCCCCCTACTTCCAAAATCAAATCGACGCCCCTGGTCATGGTACAGATTACATCCATTGCCACCCATAGCAAGGTGAATTGGCTGAATGCAAGGCATACGTGTTTAGACCATATATATATATATATATATACAGTATTTACATATGCAGGATGCTGAAAATAAGTCAATAACTTCTTATGTATCTTCACGTGTTTGTCCATGTTTTATTACTCACAAGTGAATATCTTCCTATTATCCCCAGTACTTACCTCTCTTACACGTTACCCCTGCATCTTGTTCGTGTGTACAGCTGTGTCTTTTGTTAGAGGCACAGGCCAACAAGGAGTGTTCATTTCCTTGGCAATGTACATTACTTATTAGAATAGGTGAGTCTCCTTCGCCCCAAAACGCTTCCCTCGATGCAGAAACCGCTTCCGAGAAACCCAGTTGCCTACAAACAACATTGGCTTCTTGGATGTTCCACCATGTATTACACACCGTCCCCCACAAACCCTCCGCGTGAATTTCAACTCGACCCTCATGTTTTCCTTTACCTCCTTTCAAACGAACCCCGAGATCTACAAAGAAATATCAACAAAGAAAGTAAAAGAGAAAAAGGTAATGTGATCTATTTGTAGGCACTTATCTTCTAAAAATTGGCTCATGCTAGGATTTGTCAACCTACCGTAGCTCCTAGTAGTAGTTCCTTGATTTAGAGTGATGGAAAATAACTAGCAAATCCTTTTATAAACCAAAACTTCCTTCCTGAAAGGAGGTGATTTGTTGCTCTGAGGTTCATCCCTCAAATTTACACGTTTTGACTACATCATTTTGTACGATTTTTTCACAACTTGACCTCCGTGAACCTTATATGACCTTTGAATACCACAATAAAGTGAATAACGAAAATGAAAAAAAAAATCTTTGGAGGGATTCGTACCCAGACTTTCTGCGTGAGTAATCGATCTCTAATTCACTAGGCCATCAAAGAAATCGTTCAGTGGATTGTATTTCTATTATGTTATCGTCACAACATCCTTTCCATGTATCCATAATTAGGTAATTCAAACAAGAATTACTACTGTAGCAGTTATGTTTGTGAAAAAATAAATGTTCTCTATAATTTTATCTTTGCAAAGGTAGAAAAATTTAGCCCTAGCTTTTCGTTCGTCACGAAACGCCGGACAGAATTTGGAGGTACCGCCCACTGTCTTTTTTAGTTGCACCTGTGCTTACCTCAAATGACCTTCTATCTTATAAAAAATCATAGTATAAAAAATATCCATTATCGATGTCTTTAAATACCGTGTTTTTTTCAAGGTTTTCAGTTTTTTACCCCTGATGGATGACCTCAAATGACCCTTGACCTCTACTGAATACAAAATGTTCTTCCATTAAATATGATAAAGTTAAACACTAAGTATGAAAATTGTCCATCCTCGCTATCGTGAGATATCATGTTTACAAATAACTTTTAAAAATTTCCTCAGATAACAGTTGACCTTGACCAAAGTCTGTAAGGTTTATCTTCTGACTATAACTCATCTATATGGCAAGTATGAAACTCATCCATGCTTCCTACCTAGTGATATCGTGTCTACAAGGTTTTCGGTTTTTGACCTCTGGTGACCTCACATGACCATTTGACCTCGACCAAAAACAGTAGGGATCTTTCCCTTCACATGATAAATCTATATCCCAATTCCCAAATATTAAAACTTTCAATTATTGCCATCTTGAAATATCGTGTTTACAAGCCAAGCATCACAAACACCCATACATACGTGCACCCATACATACACACATCGACCGCGTGATTGCATATATTCTTGTTGCCTTCGGTAAGGAATCAACCAGAAAGTCCAAAGGCTCAGTGATTCAATCTTTCCATGCTGATCTATTGTATTACTAGTAATTTCCAAGGTTTTTGTTGTTTTACCTCCAGAAGCCTCCTGTAACCTTTGCATTCATATCAAAACGAATAAGAATAAGGTTTCACTTCTAACAATAACACATCCACAAGACAAGCATGAAATGAATTCACACTTACCACGTTGGGATATTGTGTTTGAAGAGGATTCAGTTTTTGACCTATGGTGACCTCACATGACCTCTAACTTCCACTTAAAACTAACTGTATTCTCCCTCTTAATATGATGAATTTTAATACCAGCTATAAAAAGTGTACACCTTTCCTAACTTAAGATATCGTATTAACAAAGGTTACAGATTTTGTCCATCATGTAACCTCACATGACCTTTAGCCTCTACCAAAGCAATAGGGGTCATCTTCTGACTATAAAGATGTGGATCCATGCCAGGTATGAAGAGTATCCATCCTTCCTACCTTGAGATATCCTGTTTTTTTTTTTTTTGTCATTTTACCTCCGACATGACCTCTGATCTCCATCACAATATCAAAATCAACAGGGTCCTTTCTCTCATATGATAAATCCATACATCAAGTATGGAAAGCATCCATCATTCTTATTTTGACGTATTGTGGTTACAAGCAAGTTCCAGTGTTTTTGAAGTTATACCTTCAGTGACCTCAGGAAACATTTGACCTCTACCAAAACCAACTTGGTTCATTTTCCGACTATAACGCATCCACATGCCAAGTATAAAAAGTATCTATGCCTTCTACCTAGAGATAATGTGTTTACAAGGTTTTTGGGTTTTTTGTGTCTGTTGACCTGACACGACCTTTGACCTAGACCAAACAGGGACTAATAGGGATCTTTCTCTTAATATGATAAGTTCAATTAGCAAGTACGAAAAGTATCCGTCATTCGTATCCTGAGATATCGTGTTTACAAACAATTCCCAAAGTTTTGACGTTTTACCTTCCGTGACCGCAGGTAAATTTTGACCTTTATAAAAACGTGACTGCATTGATACCTTTTTACCTTCAGCAAAGGAATAAAAAAGTATAACAAATAATAGGGACCAAAACTGGAACTGACTGATGCATTTGTCCTCTTAGTTAAAGTTAAATTCTTCGTGACGCCCACAATTCTGCCTCATGAAGCTTGTAGTGACCTCATTTGTATTTCACACACAATAATATATTCAGGCTCTCTTAACAATAGAAGTTATGTACAAGTGTGGATAGAATGCAGCACCTGTAGAATACTAATTTGGTCCTCATGCCACATGTACTAGTGAGCAGTGTGTCCAGTATAGTACAAGCTGCAAGCTCACCATTGCAGTTCTGGACTACACCTGGAAAGGACCTACAGACTCACCACACTATTTCTACAGTGTCAACACGGAGAGCATATTACAGGTACAGAATCTTTACTGTACTTAGCTTATATTTATCAATTCACCATTTTCTTATATTCCTTATGTAGTTATTTCAATGTGCCTTTTTGAATACTAGGCCCGCGCTCACTTCAATAGTTAAGCACTATCTATCCCTACCAGGTAGTTAGATGCACGGTAATAACTTCTTTAGTCTTTCGCGAGGATATTTTGGCTCAGTTACAGCCAACTCAATGTAGGACACTTCACTTTGTCACTTTATACTGTTTCAAGCTTACACCTAGACGTAGACCGAGCCTGGCGGCTTGCAGATCGCCTGATAACAACGAACCCACCACAGCGACACATTGGTAACATTTCTGGTAGCATCTCATTCACCAGATTTTACTAATTGCTGCTGTGCCGTTATTACTTGTGCCTGTCTCTTATCGACTTAAAATTACGCAGCACGACTTCCCACTACCATCGTTATTACATTGTTTGCCTAGTTATCATCAGCAGTGGTGGTTTATTGTTATTTATTGTTGCCTCACTTATATACTCACAGCCTGTCTAGGATAACGTTTCCTAAGTGTATGGCTGCGCGTCGATCTATGTGTAGTTTCTGCTTAAGGTACCGTAACAGCCTTTTGCTAATTTAGGTTATTGTTATCTCTTTTCAGGAACGACATGGTGACTGGAGAAGCTGGACTGGTACATGGGGATTACGAACAAAATTAGAGAACAGGTATGGCACGCCACTACCTTGTTTCTCTAAAAGCTTAAGGGACAGTCGATACCCTGTAAAAGTGATCGTTGTTCTAGCCAGCAGTTCTTAGCCACCCGCGCATTTTATATTTTTTCATTAATGAATTTGTTTTGAAGGGGAGTGATACCATCCTGCAACACTTTGCATTCGTATTATTTACAGCTACTACGTTTCCGATAGCTCACACTAATTTCAGGTTTAGGTTAAAAGGTTTCAGGGTCAGGAAG
>WURT03641588.1:0-19957 GCA_009936505.3 Holothuria glaberrima | reverse complement strand
TTCACACACAAAGTCAATGCGTCAGTGTGTCAGGGTGGATATAAATGAAGTTGATAAATTCGACTCGAGGGAGACAGCTCAGACCTCAGTTTGGTATTGCCATTCTTGGACTAAAAATACTGGAGTTGGACGTACTCGGCAGATAGGAGTCCTGTGTGAACTTGCTCATAATCGGATTCTAGTCGTACAGTATCTTTCTAGGACTGACAAACATAGGCACACATATTGGCGTGTATTAAAATATTTTTCTCTCGGTCTGTAATTTCATTTGGGGGCGAGAGTTTCAATTGGGGCTCCCTCCCCTGCCCGTTCCCGCTGGCTACGCCACTGCTTGGATGAAAAATGGTGATATCTTTGGTAACTTCTTAAAAACGTTGAATTGATTATATATTACTCTAATTAGTGTTTTTCTTTTGTCCTATTTGGAAGGCCCGGCGGTGCTATTGAAGGGGGTGTTGTCTAAGGGTAGGGATGACATCTCAACCCTTTGAGAATTTTTTTTGTTCTAAGCTTTCAGAGATCTAAAATGGTGCTATCTTTGGACTGATAATATGATCTAAAATGTTAATTACGTATATTGATTTTTCGGCTGTGGCATGGCATTTGTGCAAGGCTGGTACCCGGTTCGAGCTTCCCTCCTGCGCTCTTAGTACGACAATGGGGAAACCATCATCGTTTGGCGCGTAGCCGTAGTGTAGGCCTACAAGAAACTGATTGGTTGAATTGTCTACCAGATGAATGGGGATGACACATTTTAGACCTTAAAAGTTGCATCTAAATATTCCTTACTTTTAGATTTCATGCTTTAGAAACGAGCTCAGATTTAAGGAAGAAAAGTTAGGTTTAATTTTACGGGAAAAGCATTGACTCCAATTTGAATGAGTGTATAGATATCCTATTTTATGAATGGCTTTTGAGGATTATGTAACAGCATGTTTCTCATTGAGTAGTGAAATTCACGTACGAAGTAACTCCCAGCCAGGTGGCTACATCTTTGACAAGCTTAGTAGCGTGAAAACTGATACATTTTTAACGCTACGAAGCGAATCGGGACATCTCGGGATTTGGAGATACATTTCCTAAAGCTTTAATGCGATGAAATCTAACCCTAACACACGCATCTAGTGGTAACTCCTTGTTTACCTTGAATATGCAATACTCATGTTATAACATATCAAGAAAGATACTTGAAGTGAAATAACAGGGCATTTGTGACATATAGCTGTTGTCTAAAAATAAGTTTGCGGCGACTGCTCAAGCCCTTTAAAGTAAATTCCTTTACCAACTCATTTGAGTTTAGCTAAGTATTAAAGGTAATCACATGTTAGTTTATCTTTATCCAACGTATATGCTGGTTTAGTCAAGAGATGTATCTTGTAGAAGATATTGTTCACCAGAAGGAGAAACCCGCCTAAGAATGCATCCACGGCGAGGGTCCGGGAAAATTTGGGAAGAATAGGAACCCTTATTCGCGATTTCCCAGGTTTATGGGGGGGGGGGCTTTAAAATCATAATCTTGACAGTGAAATTTTCAGAATTTTAGTATTTTTTTCAAGTATACCACTTTTCATTTTTGCTTTGAAAATCTAAGGGGCAGTTTTCCCCTGCCCCCCGGCAGGCTACGGCACTGCAATATAAGGCATCGACATGGTTAAGTAATCGAAAAACAGTAACAATACCATTAAGTAGGGTTCATTATAAGGTGTTCACTAAAGGAGTTTTGTACATGATTTCCTCCACAGTCGATAAACGGCAAGGTATGTTACCTTATAATGAACCGTACTAAATTATCAGGAAAGACGCTGGCCGGCAGAGTTGTTGACAAGTGATTTTTCTTTAAGTCTAGTCAAGTCACAAGTCATTCATCGTCAAATCAAGTCACAAGTCATTTATTTTTCGGTCAAGTCACTTCATTTCCTTGCATGTCAAGTCACAAGTCAAACTTCTTCAAGTGAAGTCGCAAGTCAATTCTTCCCAAGTCGATCACAAGTCATTCTATTTTAAATCGCATGCATTTATAATGATGTAGAATTACTTCCGCTAGCACCACACATGATGAATGACAGTCTTGACATTGAAGTACAGAAGACCAATCCCTGAGGCTTTTTGAGCCACAAAATTATAGGATAGGCTAATAGAACACACAAATTTATTCAGGAAACCGAATACGGCCAAATTCGGTAAATACGACATACTAGATCCACGCCTGAATTCTCATGCCAATTGGTCCGAGAGTATACCCCCCCCCCCATCCCCTACCATCCTTCTCGACAAATCTTAGTCTCTCCGCCATCACACTTTGTTTTGCATCCCTTTACTCAACATGACATCTAAGCAAGGTCTGAAAATTTGCGAATTTTTTCCGAAATAAAATCGTCCCACATGCTTTATGGCTAGGTCCAGCTTAGTTTCAATTCTTTTTTTTTTTGCTACTTTCATACCGGTTCTGTATTACAAAGTAATTAATTCCAACAGTTAAAATGCACCAAGTTGCACCTTGAGTTTTTTCCTGAAAAAATAAATAAAAACTTCACCCTCGGGCCACTACCATGCATCAGTAACCCTTGACAATCTGAAATTCCCCCTCCCCCCGGCTCCTCTTCTCAGGCAAATCCCGGATTCGCCACTGCGATGATACATCTGGCTTATAGCCTAAAATTGTTGAACGCTTATGGTCTGTATATACTGTAAGTGCCCAGTCGCTGAAATGGTAGGCTTACGCGTATAGCCTAATGTATCATATCATTTCTTTTTTCAAAGGGCCAAATACTGTCCGAGGGCCCCACATAGGTTCGTGCCCAGGGCCGTCGCATTCGTAAATCCGGCCCTGCATGCAAGTGCTACGGTTACATCGGAACCGTGGAACCACTTTGCGGGGAGTGTCACTATTTTCCACGGAACTGAATATGGTATATTATGTGTACAAGCACAGTTTACGTGCGCTATTGATATACTACGATGTTGTAAAGGATGCGGATCTTCAATTTCGGGCGTAAATAGCCGAAAGATTTTGCATGAGAGTATGAATAATTAATAAAGCTTAAAAATTATGATGATTTAAAATGTTGACGACTCGAGTCAAATATCATTCAAGTCAAGTCAAGTCACGAGTCACTCATTTTTCAAATTCCTCAAGTCAAGTCGCAAGTCAAAAAATGGGACTCGAGTCGCAAGTCATTGACTCGAGTCAACAACTCTGCTGGCCAGACTGAGGGGCTTAGACTGACTTGATTAGCCAACAAACCAACCCTGATGGTTATACAGCAAGAATACAGATTTTCGCAATGTATGGTATCCTTCGACCTCTTCCTATTATGCCGCTTACCCTCCCTAGTCATGTACCACTGGCGACGCTACTTAACCACGTACTTCTGACAAGCCTTTTGTTTGGTAAAAATTATGTAAAGATTATCTATCTTATACCCTTCTCCCTCACTATTTTTTTCTCTGAATGTAAATTGGTGATTTTGTAACTATGAGTTGTGACCAAATCCAATCAGCTTTTTGTGTTGGTCTCATCAATAACTTTGATAATTCGCGCGTCATAAATTTAATCTGGTTAATCTTCATCAGTCATGTATTTTCTTAAACTTGGATTGCTTTGGAATAAACTCTCAAAAGTAGGTCGTCGTGACGTCTGACAAAACACCAATGACAAGCTGTTAAGCAAAGAGAGCTTTAAGCAAATGGCTTTCACAATTCACATTTTTAAATGAAGTTATGTATCTGAAATCCACATTAGCTATAAAATATATGACACTGTAGATTACATTCAACTGAAGATTAGATGAGAATATTTAATCACATCTTCCTTATTCTTACGTTCTAGCAGACATGATGCATGGCATTACAAATGATTTTTAAACATAGAACATTTTTCACCAATTGTGGTCTCTACTTAACCTGAAGAAAATACATTGCTAAGTGGTTTCTGTCTTCTTTGGCAGTACGCATGTAAAAGGTGTGTTGATCTTAAGAATTTAAATTTACTCCCATGTAATGGATCGGAAAAAGTTAGAGCTACGATTTCATTCTATTCCTCTACTCTTTCAACAATTTAAGTTAAATATTTTCATCCCCCTCGCATTACTCATTTCAACCCCTTCTGTGAAATGTGGCACAACATGCCTATCTAAGCCTCTGTAATTGAGACGAAAGAAAAGACACACTTCATCTGCCAAATCACCACTGACATAATTAAATTTATGAATGTAAGAATCACATGCAAAATGAGAGATTCTTCATTATAGTGAGTGATCCATGGGCACATTAATGTCTGTAGAAAAAACAAGCAAAGGAAACGCATCTACTGTGTTTATGAGATAACCATGAACATAATTTAATGCCTTTTAGAATCATATGCAAAAGGAAGGCATCTTTGTGATATCTGAGTTATTCTTGGGCACAATGATGCCCGTAAGAAACAAAAGGAAAGCATCTATATCATCAGAATGATAGACAGAGTTTAGTGCTGTAAGAACCACAAGCAAAGGGGGCAGTATCAAAGAGACTACTAACCAAGGGCAAATTGATGCCCATAAAAATTACATGCATAGGGAAGGCATCTGTCATGTACATAACTTATCCACAGCCCACACTAATGCCTATAAGAAACATAAAAGAAGGCATATTTATCATCTGTAAGTTATCAATATTCACATTAAAATTGACTGTAGAAATCACATGCACAGGGAAGGCATCTATAGTATTAAGGAGTTAAACATGTAAATGCCTGTATGAATCACATGCAAAAAAGGGAAGGCATGAATATCACCTTGGAATTAAAGATAGGTACACTGATGCTTGTAAGAATCACATCACCATGGATACACATCTACAGTACATCATCTGTCATTTACCAATGATCACACTTAAGGGAAGGTTTAAACAAAAAATGAATAATGTATGAAGGAGGATTAAACTTAAGCATTTTAGTGAACTTTACATTCAATTCCGACATGTAATTCTCGACATATTAGCAAATGAAGTTACCACATTTGTGACATACAGTGAGCTTGAAGCAAGCAGGGGTTGGGTAATCTCCTCACACTGATGAGCAATGATTTGTTTTCTTTGATTTGCAATCTGTTGTGTTGACCTTGAAGTTGTAAGGAATACTGTGTATGCTTCCTATAATGATAACATGAGACTAGGGCAGGAAAAATTGGTTGTAAATTTTAAGAGATATAATAGAGTGCTCATTAATGTGAGGTTATGATGTCATGTGTGTCAGTTTAAAGTTCACTTTTGGTTGAAAATTTGACAACTACATCAGCTAATATCTTGAGAACCACATCAGATTACAATGTAGATTTCACAAGAATGCTTACATCAGGTATCCATCTATTATCCCAAATCTCTTCTGAGGTTAAACCTTCTTTTAAAACCGAGCTCTCAAGGATCTCATACAAAATGGAGCCAATCATTTCAATGTGAATAATATTTTGTTTTGAAACTCTTTTGCCAAAAAGCTGGCACCCATCTAAGAATATTGATGGGCACATTATTGCCTTAAAACATCTCCAGCAGTGAATCTTCTGATCTTTGCATCGTCCATGGCTACATGAAAGCAAAGTGAATTCATCCCCTGACCTGTAAGCCATTAAATGTGTACGTCAATGCAAAGTGAAGTCATCCTCAGACCTGTAGCTATCAATGGGTACCAACGGGTGTGTCAATGCAAAGGGAAGTCATCCTCTGACAAGGGAAGTCATCCTCTGACAAGGAAAGTCATCCTCTGATCTGCTGCCATTAATGGGTACATCAATGCAAAGGGAAGTCATCCTCTGTCCTGTAAGTCATCCATATGTACATCACTGCTTTTAAACACTTTTTGCAGCAGCTGACTTTTCTGCTACCAGTGCTTCTGGAGGGAATTCTAATTTCTCAAAAGTTTGTAATTTGACATCTAAATATTTCTCCACTGATACAGGATCAGTCAACTCAAATGGTTGCAGATCAAGTTCACTTATCTTTTTTTCTTTACTGCTGAATTCTCGTAACATGAAGTTACTTCCGGCCTGTGTAAGAAAGAACAAATCAAAATCAGCAATGTGAATGTCATCAAATCTGATAAAATAACAAAAGCTTCAAAATTAGCTATCTTCATTTCAGATCTGCTGAGTATGCAATCATTATTATCAAATAATTCTACACATGATTACTTTGGTCTAGGGAGGAAGATGAAACAATGGTTGGGGAGGGGAAAGTAGGGCCCAAAATAATTGGAGGCACTGATGATGATTTTAGGTTGCTTCAGTTTAATGAGATGCCCCCAAAAATTGCCTTGATGCCCCTCGGTATTGTTTTTATTTGGTGTCATCTAGTCCACGCTTGGCCCTGATGTCCCTCTGGCCTGGCCTCACTGCCCTAGCAAATGCTGCCAGCTAAATGCCATTTGACCTTGCATTTTCCAGTTCTTATTTTGAACCTTGGCATAAAAGAATGCTGGAAAAGGAAAGGGGGAAGGGGCAGGAGAGCAGCAAATCTTATTACAGCAGTCATCAACAGTGATAAGAGGAAGCTGGCATGGGACCATCTGTGACTCATTACATTTCCATCAAGAGCCTAACCATTTTTAAGTAACATTTTCTTCTTGTGTGCACCTGCAGTATGCCCACTCAGTCAAATGAATTCCCTGTACATCACAGTGTGTCTGATTTCACAAGCAGTTGCCTGCATTAAGTTTTAACTTCTTGAGACATTTTATGAAAGTTTGACAGATTACATGAATTTATGTCATTACTTATTACTTACTCTAAAGATTTGACAGAAAGCAAACTATGAGTTGCTTTGTTTACCAAACCACAACAATTTTGGCTTTGAACTGCAGTTACTTTATGAGCTTAGCAACTACTATACAAAAGTGAGGGAAGCTTTAGCTTTTATATCACAGCTTCGATGTCATGAAAAACTCAACAACTGAAATCAAAGTTGTCTTCTTTCTACTTGAAAAGCAGTTCAAATGGGAAATATGTAGATCTATGTTGAAAAACTAGCCCTGACCAGGCAGGGAAGGAACCCCATTATCCACTAACAGCTGTAGCAAAAGAATGATTACTATTCTGTCAAGGATGCTATTCTGATTCTTACTATCATGCCAACTTGTAACATGAATGTACAGTATAATTTACAAAATTCTGGGGTTTTTTTCCCACACACAATTTTGCTGATACAACCACACCAGAAGTTAAGTATGCCAAAGAGACTACGTAAAGTGTTACTAGTGATGTTGCATTACCCAAAATAGGAATATCCCAATATCTCTATTAACAATTGGTGAATGTGCTTTGATTGACATTTATCTAAACAATAGCTTAACTCTTATTGGTCATATTGTGCAATCAGCAGTGAAATTCAATATGTAGCAAACAACTCACAAATAGCAGTATTGGGTGGATACAGCCTTGAATCTCAGCACAGGCAACTGTAACTTGTTTTTTATTTTATCTATATGTTTGATTATATTAGCAGGTGGGAGTAATTTAGTATGGATAACTTTTACTGTCTGGGGCAAGTTTGTTTACCCATTAAGCTAGGGTTACCACATTTATTTTCTGAAAAGGAGGAACGGATCGCCGGTCCTGGGGGAGGGGTCTAATTTTTCTCGGTTTTCAAGGGTGTCTAGAAGCAAAATGGTGCAATATTTGTTGCTTCAACCAGAATGAAGTAGGCTATGTTTTGGTTTTGAAAGTCGGATCCTAAAAAAAGTCAAGAAGTCAGTTACTTATAAATGTAACATGGATTAGCTCAGTGGTGAGAGCTTCAGACTTCGGGTCATTAGGTTATGAGTTCAAACCTCGTTAAATCCGAAGCTTCTGAGTTGTGCTGTTGGACAAAGCACGTCATCCTCGATTGCTCCTCTCCACCCAGGTGCTACTGTAACTGGGGACCTGCGAGGGATCTGAGCACAACTGTGTGCCTTCCATGGCTACCAAATTAGTGTCTCCTGTCTCGGAACTTGCGGCTGTCAGACCGTGTTGTCTGCTAATGAAGGTAGCAGACGCCCTTCTCACTGTACAACAGTAGGTGGGCCCCAGGTGATGCATTTTGCTGTTGCTACAAGTGAAGTGGTACAGCTTGCAAATGTGGGACATGGGTACAGGGAATCTATAGTCCAAGGTGTATTTGTGAAAAAATAAGAGGTAGGATACTGCTATTTTTATTCACTATTCAAAGCATCGGTATACTACTTGGTCAGGCATATAATACAACCAGTATTAATTCAAATATTTAGCCATCACGGCGAAATTTGGAGAAACCTGTCAGATCAGTGAGAAATACGTGAATTCCGGACATTGTGGGCAATTTTACAAATCCGTCCGGACACCAGCGTGAACAGTAACCTATATCTATGCAAGGTTACATTCTGATTCAGCAACTCACAGCCACAAAACTGTATTGTCCTTGAGTTTGGGGTTTTAAAGTTTAAAGTTCTCTTTTAATAATTGTATACAAAACCATATCAGATAACAATATCAAAAGAACCTCACGACAAAGTCAGGGAGACCCAGCAGAAGGAAAACTTATTCATGTTGGGCCACCTTACCAGGGCTGTCAACTCTCACGCATTCAGTGTGAGAGTTACGCATTTCAGCACAATCTCACGCTCTCACGATGAAGCATCAGTTTCTCACGCAATGTCGCAATACGGTGTAAAAATTACACTTCTAACGCAAACGGGTGTCGGTAAAAGGCCAGCTATCACGCTACCCGACTTCTCTCTCCAACTGATCATAGTCTGCAGTAAGCTGACAGCAGTGCAGTATACAGTATATTAATTAATCTTGCCATCATTGAGCCAGCTCCTTTCAACCCAAACTAAACAATGTCCGAGTCGACCACTCCACCGTTCATCACCCTGACCAGGGAGTTGCTAGCAACTCCCTGCTCTGACCAGGGAGCTCTTGCTCTGACTCATCGTCTTCTAAGGATCGTAACTGCCACAGCGTGAACTCAGTTACAAGGCCAACAGGTGAAAAGCAGTTATTACTCGGAAACACGTGTTAGACCCGTTACCACACAGTTCATGCCGCAAATAAAATTGAAAATTCAAGAAGCTTACGTTCGACTAGGCATTAATCCCCCCCAACTTTTTCTTAGCCTGCCACCTCCCCAAGAAAAATGTGCTAAATTTTATATAGGCGTAATTGTGGTGAAGACAGATATGCTCAGAATGTATTCCACAAGGTCTTTTTAGGCCCTTAGGCAGTAAGTTCTGCAACAATTCTTTCAATAACTTCAAAAAACTTTCGCGCGCTATGCGCTCTGTCATCTTCAGTTCTGTCCAGCGGTAAAGCCGGAATTGAATTTATTCAAGGTTAAAGGTTCCACAAATATTGTTCTGGCGTGTAGTCGTGATTATAGAGAAACACAAAAATGCATCGTTGCGAAGTTCTAACGTCTTTTCCCTGTCTTTTGCAAGATCTTTTTCAGCCACACCCATCATAGCAAACATATTTTCTAAGAAAATGGAGCCTTAATGTGTAAGATAAAGAATGTAATCCCGACGACGACCATGCAGTCGCCCCATCAAATTCCTTCGTTTGCTCTTAAGAAGGGCAAATTAATTCTTCAATCTTATTTTCAAACTTTGTTTAATGAAAACAAAGATATACATTTTTTCAATATAATCCCAATTTTTCGTCGCGCTTCACATGCCTTATATTTCCACTTTGGCATTCTTTCGCAACCCATTAAATCTGTCTGGGCTAAGAGTACTATAGCTGGCCCCAGTCAGGGCGCTTGGCCCCAATGTCGGCAAATCCTTAGAATCCGATTATGAGCAAGTTCACACAGGACTCTTATATGCCGTCCAACTCCAGTATATTTAGCCCAAGAATGGCAACACCAAACTGAGGGTCTGAGCTCTGTCTCCCTCGAGTCGAATTTATCAACTTCCATTTATATCCACCCTGAGAGACTGACACACTCATTGACTTTGTGTGTGAAAGTCATTGACTGTTTTCGGTCTACATTTGGGCTAAAAAATCCAAGAAGCTCCAGGAAGCGGGGAGAATTTCGAAGTGGTGCAGAACATATTCTTGCTTTGAACACTCGGGAAGTGCCGTTTCCGGCCATCTGGGGGTTTGTAAAGAAAAAAATTTGTGGTACGCTCCGCGCCAACCGATTGCGGCGCTCCGCTTAGAAACATATATTGACATTTTCCATAGATTGATTTTTTTTTTGCATTAATTGAGGAATTGCAGACAAGAGATCCATATTTCAAGGCTGGGTACAGGCAGCTTAAAACACTCGGGAAGTACCGTTTACGGCCATCTGAGGGTTTTGTAAAGCCAAACTTTTCTTGTAATGCTCCACGCCAACCGATGGTGGCGCTCCGCTCAGATAGTCCTATAGTATTAGCTAAGTCTGCCGCACCAGTCATACCCTCCGCCCTTCTGCCCCCAGACTGAAAAGTCTGCCTACGTCACTGCATCTGAAAAGCAC
Source organism: Holothuria glaberrima (assembly GCA_009936505.3). Lineage (NCBI taxonomy): Eukaryota > Metazoa > Echinodermata > Holothuroidea > Aspidochirotida > Holothuriidae > Holothuria > Holothuria glaberrima. The sequence goes on along the minus strand of WURT03641588.1, from coordinate 9,508 downwards.
TCAATTCTTCATCTACGTATGAGAAGCTGACGAAGCACCATTATGACCATAGCCTTGTTCCATTCACTGTCTACAGATTTCACGTCTCTGTATCGCAAGAAAAGGGAAAATAGCTGCCAGGGAAGGGGAACTTTTCGCGCACACGTTCATGTTTCTTTGAGCTATCCGTGTAGGGTTCCCACAAACTGCCATCATCTGGTGGCATCACTCTGAATAGCTACAAACAGTCTTCTTCGGTGCCCACCTTTGCGGTACCAGTGCCTCCCTATGCCAGAATTCATGGCTACGGGCTGTCTCTTTACCCAATTTTACCAGGGTCAATAGGTCAATGGAAACATAGCCCCCCCTCCAAAAATAAAAAAAATATGTCCCTACAACCGCGCCTGTAGCCAAGTGACCGAAAAAGTTTTTAACCGCTGGTCCAAAGCAAGATCAGAAGTTCAAATTCGTTTTTAGCAAGGAAATTATTTGTTAAAATATTTTCGATTTTAGGCTGTCAGCAATACACACCGGTAGGCCTCAGAATTTCCCATTTTTCGTAGGTGTTTTTATAATGTGAACAAAATGTCTCCTTAAAAATTTCCAAGAACATGAAACATCTGAAAACTGGCAATTCTGGGCAGTCAGTAATGAAGCACAGGAAGTGCCATCTCCTGCAATCTAGGAATATTTGTGGCAAAAAGTCGCCCTGGCGGGACGCTCCGCGCGATCCCATGGTCGCGCTCCGAGTCAGTAGTCTCCCAGCGAATCTCACTCTCACCAGTCACTAAAAGTTGACAGCCCTGCCTTATAGAAGAAGACACACATACACTACACAAGCAGCAAATGCTGAGAATGAAAAAAAATTCTTGAGGAAAAAAGAGATAATGAGGAAGGGAAGGAAAAGGATGGAGGCGAAGAAGAAAAAGAGACAAACCTACTACAAGAGTAATGTATTCCTCTGTCCTGGAAATCACCATAAATTTCATGGTGCCTACTACGATACTAATGTATTCCTCTGTCCTGGAAATCACCATAAATTTCATGGTGCCTACTACGATAGTTATATATTCCACTGTGTCCTGGAAATCACCATAAATTTCATCAAACAGTGAGGGATGAAGTATATCAAAATAGGATGTCACTATCCATTGGGGCATACCTTCAAACAAGTATTGATTGCAGAATATGTAACTTTCCATGCCTTCAAACTTGCTTCCAAATACTTCTTCAATGTATCATGTTTTAGCAGTGAGGTGCAAGGATTTTCTCAAAGGTGAATCAAACTTCAAACTCCTCTTGGGGAGGAGAGAGAAAAACCCAACTGGGGAGGGGAAGGATGACATTGTAGAGGGTGACAGGTGCAGGAAGCCAAATCTTATAAACATAATTTTGTGCCCAAGCATATTTTGCACAATAGGTGCACTTATGTGCTGATTTAGCATTTTTTTCACAAAGTCTGTTTAAGGAAATCTGTCCTTAGAAAGTAAAAACAGATCAGCCTGATCAGATATCCCCCACCTAGAATAACATACATGCAATTTATTGTACCTAACCCACCTGCCAAAGGTAAAGGTCAAACGCAAATAGCTTACTGTGCAATATAATAATGACAAGAGTACTATGAGATTGATAATGAATTTTCTTACCCTTGATAGCAAACTGTGTATATGTCTACATTATGTATAGTAATGGTGGAAGAACTTGCACATGTTATTTCTGAAGACTAATGAACTGTGTAGTCATGGGGCGATTGCCTTCACGGCGCTAAATAGTCACTAGTCTATTAATACTCAAGAACAAAGCACAATGGTGATCGTCCTTCAGAACTTTGCATCAATCACCAGGTCAGTATTTACAATAAGGAGAATGGACAGGGCCATAGCCCAAGACAAAATCTCTAAGTGAAGGACATGGGTTATAGGGATTTCATGACAGTATCCTCCCTGATTGCCAAAAATGGTACTGTGTAGGCCTTGTGTAGTTGTAAGTTGCATCTATTTCAGTATTTTTTTACTCATTTTGTTGAAAATCAGAATTGAAGTTAAAAAGAAATCAACAAACTTTATTCCAAGTACAACCCATTTGTAAGGTAAGAGAGGATGTAATATTACTTAACAGCTAATTGACTGTAAAATGTATATAATTAAGAGTTATTAGGCTAGAACACACTATGGCACGGACAACTGGAAATAGTAAATCTTCTAAATTTGCAATGTTTGTAAAAGTTTTCGTACCCTTACCAAAATGGCTGATTACCCCACTTGAGACCACATTTTTATGAATTGGATGTTGTCATCCAGATCAAATTAGAGGTTTTCCACTCCCCTTTTAAGAGTGAATAAATAAGGACCAGCTTGAGAGCAATGGTTAACTGCTTTTAATGTAAATTTACATTCAAAACAGTCCATTTCTTAGATTAAAATTTTTACTCAGAAAAAGGCTAATATTTTTGCTGTCATCAGTAGTGCAACTCATTAGTCCTGAGTTTTACTTGTAACTCGCATGTACAGTAAGTTGGGAAATACTAGTGACAGCTATAGCCTAAATTACAGGCAGGTGTGTCATGGGTATCATGTACAAAGGGCAGCATCCAGTCAAAGGCAGATCCAGTCTTTGGAAAAAGGAAATTCTTTGTAGGGCCGCCACACTCTTAAGCACATCTATGGTGGAGGTCAAGCAACTTGAGAGAAACCTAAGAAAAGTGGTCCTTGTAACTATGTGATTTCTCAGATTCTGAGGGCCTTCAAATCATTATCAGGACAATGAAACTTTCTTCATTTTCAGTATTTTTCATCAAGGATAGACCAATTGTCCTTGGGTTTGCAAAAATCAGAGGAAAGCCCTCTCTAGTTCCCTGAGGCTATGGCTCTGACAAATGTACAAGAAAAAGCTACTGTAGTATACAAATATACTCATATGGACACTGGAGGAAGTTTGTTCAATACTACTACCAGCAATGCATGCATGAAACTTGGGGTATCGAGGTTCAATACAACAAGATTAAGCAGCATACATAATGTAGTAACATTGGTACTGAATTTGTAGCAATCTGCAAAAAGTATCTGGATTGTTATGGTTAGGGAAAATTACACATTATGAACAACCACCCGTATAGTTTAGACATAAATGCTACACAACACAGCTTAAATAGAATGCAAGCAAATATTTAAACCACTCAAAGAAGCAAAATAAAAAAATTATAATAGTGAAAAAAAAGGAAACAAAGAAAAGAACGAAAAATAAAAAGGTATAGTGTACAGTACAATGTAATCCCCTCTTTTGAAGTTGTGGAGTTCAAAACTAATTTAGGCTATTTAGCACCTCTAATTAAACAAGGTCTATTGAGGGGAATGCTAAAAATCAGTTGGCCGTACACTCTGAGCAACGATGTCTTGTACGAACGCATAGGAGTAAAACCATGGAGTGAGAACATTACCATGAGAAGAATGAAATGAGTCGGTCACCTCATGAGACTGCCGGCCGAAACACCAGCCAGGCAAGCTTTACAAGAATCATTACGCACTATTAGGAGACCAAGAGGGAGACCGATAACAACCTGGTGCGGTAGAGTAATAAAGACCTCAAAGACATTAGACTGGATCTTCATCTTGGATCGGACGCTTTGGCATTACTTACAAGTGACAGGAAGATGTGGAGAGCTATCGTGAGTTGTAGTGCGCAGTGCCAACAAACGGAGGAATAGCGTATCAGACGAAGACGAAATTAAATAGCAATGCATAGACTGCCTTCAGATGACCTTTGACCTCCACAATAAACAATATAGGGTTCTTTCTCTCAACATGATAAATCTATACACCAAATGTAAAAAGGGTCCATCATTGCTACCTTGAGATACCATGTTTACAAGGTTTGGGGTTCTGGACCTCTGGTGATCTTGAATAACCTTTGACTTCCACCAAAAATGACAGGGTTCTTCTTCTCAACATGGCAAATCTATATACCAAATATGAAAAGTGTAGGTCATTACTTCCTTGAGATAACATTTTTTCAAGGTTTTCGGTTTTTGACCCCTGATGATCTCAAATGACCTTTGACTGCCACCAAAACAACAGCGTTCTTCTTCTCAACATGACAGATCTTTATACCAAATATGAAAAGTGTAGGTCATTGCTAACTTGAGATATCATGTTTACAAGCCATTTACAAGGTTTCGCAGTTTTACCTCCGGTGACCTTTAAATGAACTTTACCTCCACCAAAAACAATATGCCTTTTCCTCTCAACATAACAGATCTATGTACCAAATATGAAAAGTGTCGGTCATTGCTACCATGAGATATTGTGTTTTATACAAGGTTTTTGGTTTTTGACCTACACGTATGGTGACCTCGAATGACCTTTTAACTCACCAAAAACAATAGCATTCCTCTTCTCAACAGATGAATCTATATACTATGTATGAAAAACGTTAGTCATTGCTATCTCTAGATATCATGTTTACAAGTCATTTACAAGTTTTGGCAGTTTAACCTCCTCTGACCTCGAATGACCTTTGACCTCCACCAAAAACAATACGGTTCTCACTCTTAACATGACAAATCTTTATATCAAAAATGAAGTGTTGGTCATTACTATCTCAAGATACCCTCTTTACAAGGGTTTTGGTCTTTGACCTCTAGAGGCCTCAAATGCCCTTTGACCTCCACCAAAAACAATTATGGTTCTTCCTCTCATTATGACAAATCTATAAAGCAAACATGCAAAAAGGTCAGTTATTTCTATCTTGAACTATCCTGTTTATAAGCTAAGCATCACATACACACACAACACAAACACATGACATCATCACTGCATAGATTCTTTGCCTGCCTTTGGCAAGGAACCAATACTATTGTTTGAAAAAAAGCTAAATGGAAGGACTTTTAAATAAAATGTTGGAATATGTTAAATGAGGAAAATGCTCATTTTACATGTGTTCCACCAAAATTTCATGATGTCATCTTAATTTGTCCAATAGACCTCACACAAATACATGTTTTTGTGTTCAGGATGACCTAATGCGCATACACAGTTACAAATGGCCAAAGTTATGCATAATAATCAGAATGCTTATACATTAATACTAATATTTGAAGCGATGAAAAAACAGATCTATATTAACCATTGAGAAAAATACATTTAAAATTGTTATTTGGTACACAAGTCAACGAGAAATATTAAAAGTGCTGTAACTCGATATCCAGGTATCATGTTGTTCGAATATAAGGCTAAATGCAAGGGTTCTTATTAGTAATATATTCAAAATGAGACAAATGCTCACAATACATTTATTTAACTCCACTTGATGATGTCATGTTTATTGCACAATACCTATATTTTTGCAACCCCAGCGGAAAAGCAAACCTGTGCATTTATAATCCTGAGGGTCCACACTATCAAAATACTGTAAAAAACATAAATCATGTGAGGAAACAACTCCATTTTAGGGAACATTTTGAAAAAAAGTTGCAGTTGCATCGTATCCCCAAATAGCAGCTCCCAGCCTCCCTGATACAGATAAATTAAGGTTTCAGTGGCAGTGCTACTTCCTCATGATCCAGTGTTGTGGTAAGATGACTACACAATTCAATGTATACTATATACACATCCTATACTAAGTAGTTTTGTCACACTGAGGGCTGCAGACAGCTGTTACCTAGAGGACTTGCCAGTAAAAATGTTGAGATCATTATATTTTGCATAAACTGCTAGCTGGAAAGCTCAGTACTTGGAATAAGTCATATTTCAAGGTTTATCTATCAGGTTTCTCAATTATTCCCATGGGGACATGTATACACATGACAAACTCAATACGTAGTGACAAGCCTGGTGAAGATGAAAATCTCAAATTATAGAAATCTTCTAGCTACAACCTCTCTTGGGAAAATTACAGTTGACAGAATGTACACAAACTAATGAGTTCACAAACTTAACAAGTTCATGCATGATTATATACAAAAGCCGGGATTTAGCAGTAGCACTTGAAGCATTTTATGTGATCAAAACTTTTGCAACAGATACAAGGTCAAGTCTTCACAGAATGTACAAACATTATTTGTTCAATGTAAGATTAGTGAAAAAAGAAAGGCCATGTTAGTGCAAAAAGGATCAGCAGTATTTACATTGCACCACAAGGAGAAACTAAAATAGGACACCTGTTGGACTGGCTTCTGTACCATGGCAAGATCGTATAGCCAAATAGGTCACTGTGTACTTCACTTGAAAAATGATCAATACACATTAGCATATATGCTGTGCAGTGTAAAGTCTAGAGTCTCTTTTTTTGTTGCATATTGTCACTCAGAATCATGATCACCCTTGAAAGTATAATCTTCACCTCAAGACATCACAAATTCACGACTATTTTTGCCAAAACAAATCAGGCCAGAATACAACTTTGTGATAACTTGATTCAGTGACATGAATGAGTTGAGATTTCATTCCGACTCAAGTTACGTATACCTTACCGGACTCCAACTGGCTGGAATCATTAAACACTGCAAAAGCATAGACCAAGGCTTATATTAAGCGAGCGCCAGGCACTTTTTGCCTCTCGCCGTTCGTTATGTTTTGCTCCTGGTTCGCTTAGAAATAATACAACCGAGAGTCGCAACATTCTGTTTTTAGCGCTCGCTATTAAGCTTCATTTTTTTAAGTTGACCCTATTACACTTTGAATAAATCAAGAAATGATAAAGGCCACAATCACTGATGGACCACAATGTTTTCATTTGTTTTAGCATCCAAAACACAGCAATTTTCTTCGTTTCTCTGTGATATAATTTATTGCAATGGATACCATCATCCATAGCTACTGTGCAATGTGTATGGACTTCTGCAATCATCTCGCTGAGAGCTTCACACACGTGGGAACTGTTTGTGTTATACGCTGAAAGTTATCTCACCCCTCTTACGGGTATATCAAAAAATAATGTAGCATAGCCACTTCCTGTTTTGAAATAGTTGCTCCCAGTTCTGCTAGAAAATCATGGCAACAGGGAGCTTCTATTTGTCAGCTTTTGGCTCGCGGTCTGTGTCCGCTTAATATATGGCTTGGCTTTAGACTCAACTCTAATCAATGAAAACATGTTGAGAATCAAGTTCAGAGACTATAGTCCACTTGCCGCAAGCCTGTACCACCAGTGACTCAAATCATGCCCTACCAGAAACCCTATGACTAAGTCTTAAATCTCTATCTTAAAAAAATAAAATTATAATAATGACAATTGATGACAATTAAAGTAACCCTAGTACCTAATGGCCCACATTATAAAGTGAACAGAGAGTCCTGGTGACTACAGAAGTACCTAAAACCTATGGAATCCACCAAGCTATTTACAATACCAAATGTCAGGCCTGCTAAGGCCTTCACATAGACCACAAGAAAATGTGAGATAAAAGTACCATCAAGATTTTTAATCTGACTTTCTAGTGGAGCCAAGTCAAAAAGTAGGATAAAGTAGGATAAAAATTCTCAATAAAATAGGAGAAAAATAGGATTTAAAGTGTAAAAGTAGGGCAAAAGTAGGACTTTTCAAGAAAAATAGTTCTTCATTTACAGCACAGCATGACTCTCATAGACATACTCATATTTAAGAATATGAAATTTCAAGATTTTTGTCATTAAAAAGTGTTTTCTGGAAGGTATACTTATGATCTCCTATCTGATTCTGTAAACTTTTGTGAGATTTTCATGAAACCTTGAGACAAATCATATCGTACAGTAGTAGTTTAGAACACCACAGCAAATTAAAAGCACTGCTGGCTATTAGGCTGTTCACGGTTACTGTCACTGGTTGGCATTGGTTGGCATAGAGCATGCGCAAGAACACATGCGTGTATGTTTGGTGTTGCGCGTGGAAACGCTTTCACGATTGCACGCAGAAAGTAGACTAATTGGAATCTACTTTGCATTGTGACGACAGTATAAGCGCGCCTCACAAACTCTTTTACCGACTCGCAGTGACATGCTTGTTTGTAAACAGTGAATGAGTCCATTCACAGCAGCTACCAAACTTGGTATACATTTCTTTAAACTAGAGCACCAAGACAGGCAGGACCTACTACTGTAATACAATAAAAGATTTGAGGAGAAGCCCAGTCTGTCTCCTCGCTCTCTCCACAAATGAACAAAATGCTAATAGAAGCACAACCTCCTATCCAAATATATGCATCAAAACCACCGTGACACTGCACTGTAGCAGCACTTGACATACAATGCAAAAATGCTGTATATCTGAGTCTCACCTACTGGTGTTATAAACAACTTCAACAATCTCTCCTTTGAAAATTTATGTACACGTAAACACTTCATGCTCTCACACAGGTTCCCTACACAAGGTGTAAGCACAGGCAACATTAAAATACCAATCATAAAAAGTTCCCTGTAACTAAGTTAACTCACAGGTTTGAACTTTCGTTCATAGAAAGAGTTGAAGAGGGCGCAATACAGGTACCAAAATGTTCAGAAACTGGTAAAAATGGGTGGGCCAGAACAAAATCAGTTAAAATGGTCCCAAGATAATCTTTGATAAAAAATTTGGGATATTATTTTTAATCTTCACATACCAATCATACTTCTTTGCAACTCTGGTGATAATTCATTTATGTGTCTGGAGGAGCACCTCTTTGTAGAAGAATGCATAAAAACTATGACATGAAATGACTCTTAGAGGACCATTGAACTAAATCTTTTCACACCTCTTTGACAGCTCCTTAATTACCTCAACATTAACTGTTACCAACTTTCAGATCAATTCATCAAACACCACACAAGATACAGTATTAACATTCTGTGTAATTTTTATTGCAATTTTGTGGACAGATATAGACACCCCATGATGATATAAGCTAACACCAGCTTTGCTGGTACAGTAAGAGCTAAAATATGTGAATGATTTTAGGTCTCTTGCACAGGAAGCCTGGCATGTAATTGCTATCTTTGCATTACAACTGTATTGACTAAACTCTCACAAATATAAATGCCTTGTATTGTTACCTACGTAAAGGTCACAAATGGAGAGTATTATAAATATAAACTGCTACAGTACAGGTCAGAATAAAGTGGACGTTGGGTGCGTTGTGCATGAGAAGAATTGCGTTAGACATTGTTAGACAACTGTGACCCTAAAGTTGTGCCAGCTAACGCTTTGGTAGCTCAGAGCGTTGGGAAGAAACTTTCCCGATGCAGATATCGTTACATGCGTTTTACTGCAACATACCTAACTATAGGAGCATTTTTTTGGGTTAAGCAATGTTGTTTAAGGTAACTACAGTGATAAATTTGGCAAAAAATCCTGTGTGGAGGCACGTCATGAGCTTATGTTGGTTTGTGAGGCTTAACTTCCGTGATTTCAAGTGGCGGATTTATGGGCCAGTGAGTTTTGCGTCGCGATTGATAAAGACTCGCATAAAATTAATCTCTGGCCAGTCTAGCATTAGTCAGCAAAGGAAAAACCAGAATGCAAAAATGCATTGAGGTTTCGATGACTTCATTACACTGGTAAACTGAAAGCAGCTATATTTTGA
>WURT03641577.1:0-19959 GCA_009936505.3 Holothuria glaberrima | reverse complement strand
GCGGCAAGTTTTTGGTTCTTTCCGACCAGAGATAGAGAAGATTCTAACTAAAACTAAAAAAAATCGGACCGTAATCCGATCCGAAATCGCTGTAGTGTGACCCGCGCTTAAGGCGGGACAGAAAAGTCAAGGGCGATCGGCATACGTGACGCTACCGATCAACTGCTGTCGGGCATTCAAATCAGCTTCGTCCCCAGTATCACTGCGATATTCAAATACGATGTCCATTCTTTACAATTTGTTAGTTAGATCAGATTTAACGACACATCAACGCGAATGTGTTATATAGTGTTAACTAGTTAAAAAAAGTAAAGTTTAAATACGGTTTCAAATACGGTTCAAGTTTTAAGTTCGGTGTCAAATACACTTCAAATACGGTGCAAGTCCTTCTCTTTAGTCGCCTCTTACGACAGGCGGGAAACACCGTGGGCACATTCTACAACCCCCGGCCTACAGGGGGCTCCAATCTTTACAAACATCTGTGCAGTATATAACATTAAGTTTGTGTACCACATTTCAGTTAGTCTTTCAGTGCTTCAGGAGTTCAATAAATATGTGTTTCCCTACATTTACATTTAACTCTTTGTTTTTTTAAACGTACATATGGACAACAACCGAAATATTGACTGCACGCTTTTCCATGACCTAGGGCAAGCTGATCTGCGGCAGCATTGTTGCTCTTGTTCAAATTGCTTACGGTGCGAACTAAGTTTTGATGTTGGGAATCGGGTGCTCCTTTGGTTATTAGTATTATCTAACGCCCACCACATTCTTGTGCTGAAATTTATCAAAGGTTACTTGAAAGCTTCAGGAAGGTCTCTTTCAACGCGGCAGTTGTATGTACGTGGGGATTTTAATCTCCCTGATATTGATTGGCATACTTATTTTAGTAGATCACATGAGAGGGATTTCTTTGAGGTAGTGTTTGATGGTGTCGTCACCCAGATGTTCTCTTTTGTGTAGACTTGGTGTTTAGCACTGAGGATAATATGGTTAAGAATGTCATCAATTCTGTTAAAATAGGGTCTATAGTGACCACGACCGTGACCTTATTAGCTTTGATCTTTGTTATTGTAGCAAACCTGACCGTGCTGGTAAGCTTGTTCTAAATTTTAGTAAGGCTGATTATGGACGGGTAAAAGAGCACCTTTCTATAGATTGGTCTGCTCGATTGTCTAACTTAAGTCCTGCCGAGGCATGGAATGTTTTCTATGACATTGTTGTTGATACCACAAAGTTGTGTATTCCGCTTACTCAAGAAAGCTCAGTTTTCGTAATCATAGGCTAGTGTGGGTTTCCAGGGTCCTTACAGCAGTTAGGGGAAAAACGTAAATGTTGGCGTCGCTACAAGGTCATGCAGTAGGAGTCCTTCAGACTTTGCAATCTAGTATAAGATCCAGGAATTCCTAGTTAAGGATTTGGTTAAAGACGCAAACTTAGTGAGTTTGAGAGGAAGTTGGCTGAGGAGGTTAAGGTAAAACCTATATTATTTCATCCTTACGTTAGGTCTAATTAATTAGAAAGTTAAAGGGAGATGGCAGTCCCCCCCCCCCACACCAAGTTTATTTTCAAAAATTTGCTAAATCTTACAGATCTAGCTTCTTATTTCTCTCACAAGTATTTTCATAATGTTCCTGTGTCAATTCATTGAATATTGAGGGTAAACCAACGAGTTATTCTGCATAAATTTAAGGAATAAGTAACAAAAATATTGCCACATGATTGACAGGAGCCAATGTACCGGGGTACACTGCTTCAGATTGGGGGGGGGGACTGCATTTTCCCTTTAAAAAGAGTGTTGGCGGGGCCTCTCCAGGGATATAGTGGTACTTTAGTCAGTGACCATCAGGATATGGCTAAATTTGTTGAATGATGATTATTTTGTTTCTGTCTTTACCAAGGAGTCTTCTGTAGTAGGATTTTGTAGAGGTTCCAACAGCTTAATTCACACGGATGATGTTGCTTTTTCTGAGGAACTGGTTTGTAATAAATTAGGAGTTTAAACGCTAGCAAGTCCCCTGGGCCAGATGGGATCCATCCTGTCATTCTTCACGAATGTTCTGAGGTTTTGTCAGTTCCTCTGTGCATAACTTTTCAACTTGAAAAATGTCTTGACTCAGGTTTCGTTCCTGCAGACTGGAGGGTTGCAAATGTGACTCCTATTGTCAAGAAAGCCGATCGGCGCTTGCATTGCAATTATAGGCCTGGTAGTTTAAAGGGAAATATTGCGTTTAAAATCCACCAACATAGTGTTCAAAAAAAATTCCTTTAATCTTTATTAAACCATTCAGTCTCACCAATGAACTCTAGTGATAGCTTTTAACTCCTCAAAATATTATGGATTTCAAGAGTAACGGATGTTGCATCATTTGAATTTATGTGAGTTTGGGAGGACAAATTATTTTTGTGTTACAAATCACCGACTGAATTTCTTCCTGTGAGAGCCCCATTCCTTGAACAGGAAGCTACTAGTAGCTGTACTGCCGTATTTTGAATTGTCTATCATTCTGAGTGTATCAATAAATATTGGTTTAAAACTGGAAATTTTCTGTAAAGCAAACGCCCTATTTCCCTTTAATCAGTGTAGTGTGTATTGAGTCTGTGGTCAAGTTCCATGTGCAGGGAGATGGCAGTCACCTCAAGTTTATTTTCAAAAGTTTTTAAATTCTTACAAAATTTTCCTCTTATTTCGAAATGTTGCTTTTCTTTTACAGAAAATTTTGAATAGTTTTTAAACCAATATTAATGGATACAGAATGATAGACAAATCAAAATAAAGCAGTAAGCTAGCTTTCTTTTCAAGAAATAAGGCTCTCTTGCTCACAAGAAGAAATTTGGTTATTTGTTGCACGAAAGTAGTTTTTTCACCTAAAAAATTCAAATGATGCAACATCCGTTTCTCTTGTAATGCATAACATTTGGAGGAAATTAAGCTATTGCTAGAGTTTATTGGTGAGACAGTACGGTTTAATAATGATTTAAGCTATTTTCATTTTATGTCATGTTGGTGCATTTAAAACGCGATATTTCCCTTTAAACTTTTTATGTTATGTTATATTAATTAAAAATACCATAATTCAAAACTATGAAATTCACTGTAGTCGATTATATAGGTGCCAGATTGCCAAAGGCAACAGTTTGGTCTATTGAAGACGCTTACTCAATAGCTAAAGAATGCATTTTAAAGTAATTGATTTTAGTAAACTGTAGTCCATGCCGTCTAGGTGCAATCCAAGATAAGTTAATGACGGATTTTGCGTGGTGTTGCAGTTTTCTCTATCCTTAACTTTGATTGAGAATCGATTCGGAAAGAATATTTTGTAAGTCACAAAGTCTGCTCAGTTTACACAGTTCAGTCCGTCGGTGACACGTTGCTTTATTGTTACAACAATAAGTAGGAGTGCAACGTTTAACGCGTATTGCACACGCAGGGCGGTCCAGTGATTCACTGATATTCGATCCAACCTTCAACTGCACAAAGATTTGCCACGGACAATGGTTTGCCTAGGACAGGGGTGGGAACCTCCCGCCCGCGGGCCACATACGGCCCGCAAGACCATTTTATCCGGCCCGCGAGGAAACCCATGCATACAAATACAGAATCACTTGAAAAGTAAAGGATGATAGTCTTATAACCCACGGTGCTAACCATCAATCCTGCTAATATCACTTCCTGATATTTCACGTCAAACTGCCACGAAACACTGCCTGTAAATTACAAGGGAGTTTTTGCATTACTAAAACCCTAGTATGCACAATATAACATGCCCTGCACCATTTCGTGAGACAAATAGAGGGCAGAATCCTTGTAGCCTAGCTACATCTAGTGGTAACCTGATAACTGAGGCTTTGCATGGGAGAATCATAGCGTTGAAAAGAATTGCACTGTTACATGTACAGGTCGATCTCTTACAGTGCGACAGTGACAAACTCAGTGCGCACTTTACTTATTTCCGGGGTAGATTCGGGAAGTGGTAGACTGTAAATAACGTAAATAAAAAGGCAAATGATCATAATGTGATACTTCTGGTATGTGCAGCCTTGCAAATTTAATGTCAATTAAAGACGGTGGACGAAGATTCTATTGCATACAAATTTTTATAAACTCCAGAGCCTCCGGAGGCTTCGTTCTAGTTACTTGCCTGGGTTTTATCCATGGACCCCACCGGGCCTGTTTAGGGCCCCTTGGCGTGCGCCTTATGAGGAAAGTTTGTTGCGTTCAGCGGCTATTTGCGGCCCGCGAATGGATTGTAACCATCAAAACGGTGTGTCAGAGGAATAAGGTTCCCCATCCCTGGCCTAGGAACACACGATTCACCTATTGCATTCTTGTCTGACAAGAAACGTCTCCCAATCAAACTTCAGAAAAAAGGTCGTGACGTCATGTAGAATCCGGCATACAATAGCCTCTTGTTCAATTGCACTAAGACCACAAACCAACATCGAGATAATTCCAAATTCTTTGAGCATATATTATAAGCCCTACAGGTAGACACGGCTGACAATCACTTATCCTTAAAATGTATAGTGTTAAATTAACTTGTTCCAAAATTTGTCAAAATATGCACGTTGCGTCTATTAGAGAGATGAGATAAGAAAAAAAACGTCAAGGAAAGGTTAATTGTATTCATGATATTCATACCAAATAACACAACTTTGAAAATTATTGTTTTGATCAAACGCATTCTATCGTTTTATTCACTGTAACAATTATCAAGTAGTTTTTTAACGTTTGACTTTTAGCTTCAACCGACAGACTGATGTGTGTTTCATCTTATAGCAAACACTTTGCGTTTTGTCCGTTTTCTCAACATAAACAGTATCTTCAGCACCCAATAAATTTGTTGACTTTGACGCTTGAAACAAACTATAAGTTTTAAATCATGTAACACGATAATTATTACCTTCCAGAGCTTGCAAAAAAACAAAAAATAGTCAAAACTTAACTCAAAGGGAAAGATTGTGTTTGTTTTTCATCAAATTTTCAAATTTTTAAACCAGTATAGTTAGACACAGAATGATAGACCATTACTTTCTTTTCAAAAAACTTAGGCTCTCACAGGAAGACATTTGCTTATTTGTTGCGCAAAAAGAATTTGTTCACCCAAACTTTCAAAAATTCAAATGATGCAACATCCATGTACTCCTGTAATGACTATTTTGATGAGATAAAGGCTAGCTATTGCTATAATATTTTATTGGTGAGACTGAACGGTTTAATAATGATTAAAGGTATTTTCTTTATATGCCATTTTGGTGTATTTTAAACTCAATATTTCCCTTAAACAGCAAAGTTTCGTTCCATACCCATTTAGCTCATTTCCGTATGTGTCAGTTTGTATGTGGAAATTAACAGGAGTTTTGAATTATGAAACAGTAGTTTGAATACGTGATTGTGGAAAACATGTTAAATACCCAACCATTATTCCTTGAAAATCTATTTTATGGGTAACAGTGGGTGTGAATGAAGTTTTCTACTCTATGTCACAGAGAAAAGAATTAAATGTCTTCAAGTCGAATGAGCATTGATCACCCATTAGTTAAATGTTTCCATCATGGTGAAGTGCATGGTTCCAATAATATCAGCCCCAATTAAAGGTTTATTTGTATCTTTTTTGTAAAAAATCATAAAACCATGCTTGGCAAGTTGACATACCATTTGACGCCACTTTCAAATCAGCCAACTTCAAACTTGACTTCAGGTGCCTACGCTCTTAGCCAAAGTAATATAAAAAGGCATGTCACCAAAATTTCTCACTCATTTTAACCCCCCCCCCCCCGACACTTCATTACACTGGTGCGAAATGGTGCGTTTTATTTAACTCAACTTTTATGTCTATGGATTATAACACTAATGAAATGACAGTTAGCGTGAATCCTTGTCAGAGAACTTGGGAAAAGTCGGTGACTTATTAGACCCAGAAACCTCCGAGGCAACAGTTTTGCAACGACTCGGAAAGGAGAACGAGGACGACTTGGTTTGCCAAAATGACTGACACTTGGAGAGCGGTGTCAAAACTACTGCAAGTTGGGCGCAGCTCGCGAGATTTAGACAAATTAGATGTAGCGTGGGGTACGTATATGTCTGCGACGTGAATGCTAAAACCTCACAAAAGCAACGGTACAAATATGAATAAAAAAAAAAAGAGACAATGGACTGATTTACAGAACTTTCTTGTTCAATTAGTACATTTCGTAATACTTTGAGGATCGGTATATAGAAAAACTGACGTTCACTCCAAGGCTAAATTGGCTATAGTACATAAAGTTGATAGCGTTCGAGTCAAGTAGCAGACTAAAGTAAATAAAGATTTTACTTGAGTGGAGTTTAACCTTAAGAATAGATTTCGCACTCTTCCACACCTGACAAATAAATCTAAGGATAAGTTCGACCTGCAAATATTCTGTTGAACGTTTATCATTTAACCTCAAACGTCTCAAAGAAAACAAATGTCATTTTCATTGCTGAATATCTTTAGCTGTATGTTAGAATACAGGAAGGATTCTATTTGTCTTTAAATGCAAACCCCACCCTGATTGTAAGTATGCCCAATATTTATCTAAGCCATATATACTCCGATAGACTGATAGAGGCTATCATCCTAGATCCACAAATTGCACATCATGTAAACAAAACCCGTTACCTGTTTACATTTGAGTTGATTGGTAAGGGTCCTCATCAGCAAACATACCAGAAAGTTCCGCTATCTCAAGGAAGGTGGTCGACAATACGTCTTTCTTAACCTATAAAGCATCTGCTGCTGAATCATGTCACTAGAGTAAACTTTTAGCCTTTTCTTCAGAATAATACTTGTTTAGGTCAATTTTCCTCGAAGGAAAAGCAATATTTAGCCTTAAACAGTGAAACTTAAATTAAACCGAACCCTGTGCACCTGTTGAAACAATTTCAAATGCTTTCAGAACAATGGTAACAACTCTCTAAATATTAGGCCGTGGAGTTGTCTAGAACTATCTCTATTGTCTTATTGACTGATGTGAAGCCACTTATCTAATAATGAATCTTATATTTTTCATAAATTAAACGATAATAAGACATGATTATGTTAGAAAAACGTGCAGCACGTAATGAAGCTTTTATTACCTCGGACGAAGAACCGATACGTGTAATTTTTTGACCAATGAAAGGCCGTCAAATATTAGTTCGTTAATGTCGCTGTGAGATAAATCTTAGGAAGAGTGCAATTAAGCCGCACACTGCAGAATGGGGATGCTGATGTTCTACGTTGTTTTATAAAGGAGTGGATTAGCTATGTAGAGAAGTCATAATTTAATATCTTTAGATATATTTGTATGTAACATTAACTATACTATACATCCTGTATTGTATTTATGGTCAGTCTGTGGTCCTATGGCTATCAACATTGGAGATAAATCGCTACTGGATAAAACATTTCAACTTTTCCGCCTCCTATGTTCTTGTTTAAACAATAATTAGACCAACCATGCAAGGACTTTTGTAAAGAACCGCTATAGAAGCAATTTATGACTGTTGCGTCAGTGGCCCGATGAATAAACGATTGATATTTTATCTTCTTCACAGGTGTTTCGTTGAAAGGTTTGATACTTGACAAGTTTCATTTACACGGTTGCAATTTGACGATAAGATATACTAATATAGTTACGAAAATAAGGCGGCAAACTTTACTTGAACGGACAGAGGTAAGAACGTTGCTGGTTCTTCGGCGTTCAGTCTAACATAACTGTTCCATTCAATATGAACACATCTATCGAGAATACCATTGACCAAGTTGTCGAAGTCACACCTAGTTTCAAGTTGATAGTATCTGTTGTGCTTACAGCTGGTCCAATAGTCATCTTTGGATCTTTCGGTAACATATGTGTGATGATAGCGGTTATCAGGAAAAAGAGTCTAAGAACTACTTCCAATTTTTTCACAATGGGACTAATGTTCTTTTCCCTCCTGCATGCAGCTTTTGCTTATCCGATGCATGTCTTACTGGACCTCTTTTTCTTCACCCGGCAGCCTGCTTGTTATCTTGTAGGAAGCCTCATTGCTTGTATATCCATCCAAGTGGTTCTCTGCCTGCTTCTTTTGACAATAGAACGCTACATCTACATTATTCGACCTCTCAAGGCAGATAAGATCCTTACATTTAGAAGGGTTGTTCTTCTTCTTAGCTTTATTGCAGTCTATGGGGTGTTTGCTTCTTTTGGCGTAGGTGGACTTACATGGATCGGCAAGGAGGATCTTTGGCGACAGACCGCAAGATGTAACTTAATCTTCGTCATGCCTTCGTCGAAGGTTATACTTTTCGTGCTCTCCCACCACCTCGTACTTATACCAATTATGTTTATAATATACCTTCACGTATTTATTACAGTGAGACGCCACATTCATGATATCTCTTCAATGCAGAGGCCAGCGACATCCAGTGAAGTAGCCAAAGCGACTAATGGTGTATCGTCTATAAATCACCCCACCCATTGTCCAGGTGACGGTCCTCGAAGATACTCTGATGGACGAATGATGCAAGAAGCCAGGTCCGCACTGCGATTGTTCTTTGTGGTGGTTGTTTACATTATCAACTGGGTCCCGGGCATTTTATTTGTGTTCACGACTGTTGTCTCGGAAAGAAATATATCGCCATATGTTTACGTAGTTATGCATACGTTGTTATACAGTTCCGTAATATTTGCTCCTTACATACACGGCTTTGGAAACAGAATGATTCGCAAGGAGATAGAAGCCATGCTTCTCCCGAGGTCGGCAAGAACATTGACGGACAATGTGGGCCACACCGTTACCTTTGTCAACATCAGACGCACAAGGCAAGGACTTGTAGATAACGGTGAGGACTGATAGCGAGTTACCTTCTAACCTTCTTTCTTTTGAATATATTTAATTCAACTGGAAAAATTTAACAGGTTTATAGGTTTAGTTTTATTTTGGGAATTTATTGTAAACCAAAGAATAAAATCATTCTGTGTCTGAACTTCTATGTTACGTTTAACTTTATCCAATCATATTTATGTAATGTCGTTTCTTGGTTTGGTTTATACCTATCTAGTATTTGTTGTTATCTCAGCCACGTGTCTGAGATGTTGATTGCGAGTTAAGACCCACGTAAGAGAGAAACCTGTTTTCTGTAAATACATTCAAGTTGTTGCAAACATTGTAGGATTAATTTACAATGTAATCAATGCTAACTAATTAAATGCAAAGAATACGAATAAATCGATTGTACACATTTTTAGTTCAATCATGTAGCCAGTTAGTTTTCAATTCCTGATAAAGTTACTCGTAAAGATACATTATGAAATGAAGTAGCCATCTTTTTAAAAGCAAATATTGACCCAATTCAAGTACAGTAGCCACACCCACGTCTATGTTTCAGTATGTCACCATTCGTCAGCACTTGCACCGTGGGAGTGTTTTGCAGTTGGCTGGAAGTCTTAAAGGAAAAAAGTAGCCCCCCCACCCAATTTGAATGAGTGTACCCCGTCATCCTAGTTCAGGAATGGCTCTTATCAGTCATGAGGCAATATGTTTGTTAGGCTAATTTGTTAAATTCATGCAGAAAGACTCCTTGGTTTACCAGCTATATTCAATGTTTGTATACATCGGGAACATAACGAAAGATACTTGTGATACTTGGAGCGACTGCCCTCTCCCTTTAAAACAGCACTTTTGGTACTGATTCCACATCACCATTCTTAAAGTGCTATAATAACATCTTATTGTTTTAATGCGAAATACAGGTATCTAGTAGGACTATTTCTGCATTACTGAAACAGCATTTTCATAATTAGTGCAATTTTAATCAACAAGGCTGCTAAGTTACCAGCAATCATGTTAAAAGACTGTTAACAGTTAACAATTCGATATGTTTTGCACATTGAGAATGCTGTTTGGATGAAAGAAAACTACAAACGCTATGGAAACGTCAGGAAAATTTACAGATATTTTCACACAGCTTATGCTTTGCGACTTATATAAATGCTAATAATAGAGAAAGTAGATGAAATGGTATGTTTAAAGTATTACACTCTAAACAGCGTTTATGAATTAAATATTCTTCTAAACACTTTTCTGCCCCCACTTTGTAAACATGTTTAGAGGTTAAATACTCGTGTGTAATTCCTAAACATTATGTTTGAAAACACGTTTAAATGCTAAACATTTAGTGTTTAATTGCTAAACATGTTTGGCGTTTAGACGTGCTCACAAAGTGGGGGCAAAATGAGCGTTCAATTGCTAAACACGTTTTTTTTTAGAGTGTACAAATCAAATGTTTATCTTTTGGATGAAAGTTTGACTGTTTACTTTCTTCAGATTTTCTTGTCATTTGTCAGTGTTTAGTTTGTATGAGAAAATGATTCTTTTATTTAATTTCTGTTCAACTGTTTGTAGGAGACAAGTAGTTTTCGGTGTTTATCTCTTCATTTTTAAAGTATCAATTTTCGCAGTAACTCGGAAGCTATTAAAAACTTAGTCTCAAGCTTTGTGTTTAGCTGTGCATGTGGCCTTGTGTGACTGAAGCAAAAATAGGCTAATAGCACCACCGAACTATAGAGGTATTTGAATTCCAGTTTAAACAAGAAATACTTGTAATATTATGTTATTATGAAACCACAAAAACTGCTACAAAAATATATATCAGCTTAATTGTCAATGTTTGAATGCATCCCTCCTCTTTGTATATACACAGCTTACAAACCATACCTTTGCCATAACTTTCCAATTTTCTTTTCTTTCTTCATTTTTTATTCCTTGCCGAAGTTTATTCATTACTTCGTGTGAACAGTTCCAACAAATTACAAATCACTTACAACTCACTACTAGATCATTACAAGAATAATGTCTTATGCGCGCGTCACTCCGACGTAAGTATTCCTTCCGTAGTCGCTTCTGACTGTCTGAGTCATCTAATTATGGACTTAACCAGTGCAGCGAATTCTTCACTGATTAGTTGAACGAACTGCAAATTAATCGTCAGATAAACCATCTACGTACAGGTTTACTTTAACGTAGTAACTTTCTGAACTCGTGTATGAAACGGGAAGAGATCATCCTTTGAATGAAACACTGTCAACAGTTTTGAAGCATACAGTAATACACTAGAGGAGCATCATTAAATCATCTTAATGAATAAGTGGCCCATGATTAATCAAATTCGGGTGACGAGCTTATCATATTCGGACAATCAGACTCATTACACTCGGAGAAGGATACACGCTTTTGTCATTGCAAAATTAAGGCTATTGCTTAAAGTTTCAGATCCTACAGCCCGGGTCCGTAGCCACGGGGGGGGGGGCATTCCGGGGCAATGCCCCCCAAAATATATTTCTGCCCCCAGATGAAAATTGAAACTGCATATTAATTAATGTGGTGGAATATTTTATCCCCCCAATCATAACATTCCCCACCCCCATCACAACACTTGCCCCCCCCTAAAAATGTGGAGCTGGCTACGGTCCCGCTACAGCCAAGTATTTGTATTCATTCCTTAACCTTTTTGATTCCTTACCGGAGGCGAAAGGAATCTATGCAATCACACCATTGTGTATATATGTGTATGTGTTTACGTACATGAGGTTGTGACGCTTGGCTTGTAAACACGATGTCTCAAGAGAGAAGTTATGGATAAATATCCATACTTTCAATATAAAATTATTGTATTAGCAAAGAAATCCCTATTGTTTTTGGTGGAGGTCAATGGTCATCTGAGGTCAACAGAGCAGGGGCGTTTCCAACCTGGAATTTCAATAGAGAGGGCGCAAGTTTTGAATGGTCTCTGTCCTGGGCTGAGGGGTCTAAGGGAAGAGGTTTCTCTAAAGAGAACTTTTGCTTTTGGAAGAGGGCTGGGATGCAAAATGGTGCTATATTTGACTGTTTGAAACGTTTTGAAGTATTTTCTTTTTTGACCCCTTTTCCACGCATGATGGCCAATAAGGGCGCCTGTTGTGCCCCTGGATCCGCCACTGACAGAGGTCAAAAACTGAAAAGCTGATAAACACGGTATCTCTTGGTAGGAAGCATGGACGCCTGTCATACTTGGGCATGTAGATTGCGTTATTATCAGAACATGAACTCTATTGCTTTTAGTAGAGGTCAAAGGTTACGAAATTCTTTAACACTGTTTGTAAACATAATATGTCATTATAGCAATGATGGCCAATGTTCAGTCTTGGTATATAATTTCTTCATATTGAGAGAAAGAACCCTATTGTATTCAGTGGATGTCAGAGGTCATATGAGATTATCAGAGGTCAAAAACCGATATTTCAAGACAGGGATGATGGATACTTTTCATACTTGGTTTATAGATATGGAGGGTGACGGTGGCACAATAAGTTAGGAAAATGTGTACGCTTTCATATGGAAGCATTTGAACGCTCTGAGACATGTATATGCATGAAGCCTAACTCTGATTGGCTAAAACCCTAACCCTAATCCTAACCCTGATTGGCTAAAACCCTAACCCTAATCCTAACCCTGATTGGTCCTAACCCTCTGTGCTACCGTCGTAGTGTATGTTACTTTGAGAGAGAGAAACCTTAGTATGGGCTTGTTGGATTTCGAAGGTCATATAAGGTCATCAGAGGTGAAACTACGAAAACCTCGTAAAGTAAATAGACAGTGGGCGGTATGTCCAAATTGTGTCCGACGTTTCGTGAACAAAGAAAAGTTAGAGCTGAATTTTCTAAAATTCTAAAGATAAAGTTCGGGAGAATAACATTTAGTTTTTCACAAGCATAAATCTTACAGTAATAATTCAAATCTGGGTTACCTAATTATGAACACGTATAAAGGATGCTTTGACTATAGCACGATTAGAAACACTTTGAGGGCGTAGTGGATTAGAGAACGGTCCGGGTTCAAGACACGTTCTTTTTTCCTTTTTTTTATTTATTTTTTGGTGGATTTCAATGTAACAAGGTGTGTCGGCAACATGTGTCGCCACATGTGTCCTGAAATGTTGAAAGTGTACACAGGCCTTTTAGTCTCGTTTCAAATCTAGGTTAAAGGTTATTTGAGGTCACCAGAAGTCAAATGTTGAAAAAGTCATAAACAAGATATTTCAAGGAGGGTTGTCTAGAGGGATCTCATACTAAACGTGCAGATGTCTTACATTTTTGGTGTGGGTAAATGGTCATTTAGGTAATCACAGGCCTTATTGTGATAGCACTGAAATATATTTCGATAAGTAGAAACTTTGGGAAATCTCTCTTTGCATTTACACTCTTCACATTGAGTGTAAGGAGAAAAGTGATTTTGTGGAAGTAGAAAGTCATGTGAGGTCACCAGAGGTCACTTTGAAAAATCTTCATAAACGTGATAACTCAATGAGGATAAATTTGAGCTATGTAGATGCCCCACATTTGGTTAAAGAATCCCGCCGTATTTGGTGGCCGTCAAAAATAATCTGAGGGTATCAATGATCAAACTTGAAAACAGTGTTAGGATAGTATATCCCATTAATAGTACATGACAAGATCTTTCATCCTGCCAAGAATAGCACTGTCTTGCACGGTTAGGCACCACCAGACTGAAAACTTGAAACTTCACATGTACTATTTTCTTACCACAAGGACTCATAAAACCACTTTTTGGTTTAATGCGCTCAAATTAGTTGTGTGATATTTATAAATTACTGTATTTTGTAAGAAATGTATTTATTTTTAACATGTTTACCCAGGCATTTAAAGATATCGAAGTGTGATAAAAAATACAGATTTTGAAAATTAAAAAAAAAAACAGTTAAATTTTGTCCAATGAATTAAGAGTAGTTTTTATGTATTAACAGCAAAACAAGAAAATAATGTAAAAATGTTTGGAAAATTTTACAAATATTTTTTGACAAATTGTTCAGCTTTGAGCATTTATGTAACCTATAAAATAACAAACAGAAAGTAAATGTATGATCACATTAAAGATTAAGTAAACTCCAAGATTAGACTGATCAAAGTTTCTCTTCTGGATGGAAGGTAGAAAATGGACTGCCTTTATATTTTTAGGTCTAAAATCTTTTATCAAGAAAACATTACAAAATACAATTTTATACGATATCATTGGATGCTAACAAATTAGTATATCGACTTTACAAGGAAGGCCAGAATGTACATTTATCACAGTGACAAGATAGACGGCAAATTTATCGTAAACTTTTAAATATTTTATACCAAGAGGGTTTTATCGAAATAGGTATTTGCCATTTTTGTAGTTTTGAGAAAGTTTCATACTTTTATTTAAATCCTGATAACCTAAACGTTGCAGACAATTGGTCGCCAATGTTACCATCTCCTCTTGCATTAGTGACAATTTTAAGTAACTGACTTGTTAGTAAAAATTTGGTAAACTTTTGTGTATGTCAGTGGCCTTAAATATTGTGGGGAAGGAAATTAAACTAAAATAACTAACTCACTACATGACAAGAGGTTTCCACACCTCACACAATTTTCCCTAATGGCAAGGGATCGCATCTTATCCAGCTAGATCGTGATTCAAAATAGAATTAAGAGCATACCTTTATCAATTTTGGTCAAATGAATTAAAACAAAACTTTAGGTATTATTTTTCAAGGTCATCGTCAGCCACCATTTTGAATTCCAAATGACAGACGGGTTTCTGTTTTTTTTTCAGAAATAAATGTTGATATAATATGGTTTGGATTATTTTTCCACTTAATTTGATCATTTCTGATGTAGAGGAGCCTAAATAGAAGAATATATTCCCAGCTGGATTCTGGCCGCCATTTAAGAATTCAAAATGGTGGTCAATGTACGTTTATTTGCTGATTGGTGCAACAAATGTAAGCAAAACCTAGATTACATGGGAGCTTTTTATTTCATATTTTTATCATTGCTCCACCACGTATGATATTTAAAAGGGGTTAACATCAGACCCGGAGAAAAAAAGCTAGTTAGCATAAAATCCAAAATGTCCGCCGACGATGATGTAACTTAAAATTAATGTACTTCAATAATGATGATATCCTTTATACCCTTAAATAAATTATGATTATAAATGAATAGAGATAAAAAAATCTTATTAGCCTATTAAGAGTAAATGTTAACAAACGCATGACGTCTTTTGATTCTTTGTGACGTCATTACACCATAATATGGATAGATTTTTGTCGTAAATATGAATTCAAAGGTCAATGCGTTGTTGCAAATCTCATTAATTTATTATTTGACTTATATCTTCACCTAGAAAGTCAAGATTTTGAGTTTTGATGTCAATATTTTGATTAATTTAAATCAGGAATGGTGTCAATTGATGGAGAAGGAGCCTCGATGATTGTGGATAGGCTAACTTTGCATTTATCTCCATGTTACCTCCACTAGTTTTGGACATGTTCATAAAGGCTACTTTATGATTACAAAATGGAAGTTGGGTAAATGTCCGTACCACAATAAACTAGGACCGCCTAAACACAACACCTTGAGGAGACAACTTCTTACGATGGTAACATGGACAAAAAAGAAGAAAAATCCATGTAAAGGTCATAAAAAATCTGCAAAGCTACTCCTATCAATTTAGTAATGGCTGCAGGCCTTTTTGTGACTAGAATTTGAGAAAAACACTGCCGGATTTTTTCAAAGATCCATCCGGAACAGGATAATTTTACTATCAGGCCGTACCGGATTTTTGGTACATCCTTACCGACAGCAACCATATTTTTCTGTCACGGAAGGCATTTTCCAATAAGAACCAAAGCTTTCCATTATACTCCAACAACACCCTTAAATTGTCAAGTAGTTCTCTAGAAAAGCCAAACTTATCTTCAATAAAGACCTTCTTGGCATATGAAGCGCACTGTAAACCATTTCTTTTGCCATCCTTCCGGCAACCAGTCTCCTTTGGTCTGTTGGTGGTGGGGGGGGGGAGGTCAGGTTGCTCACCCTCGTTTGGGGAGTCTCCCCCATCCAGAAGCTTGTCACACCTCCATCCTTTTGTCAATTTAATTCTTGAGTTAACCCTGTATCAATTTCTTTGTTCTGACTTTGAAGTCACAAATTTGACTTTTCATAAGACTTTGACTTTAAATCTCATTATTGTGACCTTGGGCTATTCATATTATTGTACTTATTTAAATCCTTTATTCTAGTGCCTACAATTTTGTAAGTACCCGTTAATTTTAACTTCTAGTTTCCAAGATTTGAATTTTAGTCTCACTATTTAGTCTTTGACAGCTAGGTACGATAAAAATATAACTGTAAATACTTTAACTTTTCATACCATTACTTTGACTCTTATTGTTTTAAATCTTGCAATCAGAATTTTGATCATTTTCATTTTAAGTCAAAAACTTGGACTAGAAACTCATAAGTTTAGTATACGTCCCAATATTATTATAAGAATATAGTAAGATTTTGAGCTGTCATCTGATAATTATGCTACTGCATCTACTATTCCGTTTTAAGGAGTAACAAATATTACTTTTGATATTTTGATTTCATGATTATCGTTTATAATCTCATTTTAAGTGACTTGAAAACTTGCACTCTTAATCTCATTACTGTGGTGATCTTGAATCTCATTAATTAAACTTTGGTGTCAAACATGGTCTGTAAATTTTTATTTCTACTTTTAAATTTAAACGTGTGACTTTCAATGTGATAATGGGTGCAAACCCACTTTTTGGAAAATTTTTGGAAAATATCCTCCAGAAGAGCTAAGATAATGAAACTCAAAGTTAAAATTATGAAATCACATGGAAGAGTTTTGGTAGAATGTGGCGCCTTCACGGGGAAAGGGGACAGGGGGGGGCATCCTCCCATCGATTTCCAAAAATGTTTCCGAAAAAAATTGAAAAGAGCTCGAAAGGCATTGAAGCTACATATTTATATAAAGAGTAGGATGAGGTACGTTTCTGACTGACTTATCTCTTTTAATCATCCTTTATCACAAGACGATCTCATACAATCAAAATTTTCGAAAATTATTTGAAAACTACCAAAATTTTCGCCGCTCTGCGCTCTTCCAGCCTAAGTGCATCATTGGTTTATAAGCAATACCTTCTCCAACATTTTCGCATTATTCTCCAGTGAGGGTTTTACAATATCGCCGATTGTTCATGTACATAGGAGTAATTATGGAGGAGCACAGCACTGGAAGAATAAAAATCAGGCGAATTCAGGAGAGGGAATTTTTATGAAACTTGAAAGCTTTCAAGACTTTCCAAACAGAAGACTCGCCCTCTTATTAGTGGGTATATTTTGTCAGGGAATCAAAAGTGTCTCGGGCAGTGTCTGCATGCAACTATTGTTATGTAAATGATTATCATTGCAAACTTTCGGCATGCTTTTGGTGCATACGTCACAGTTTACACTCCATATCTCATGACTATTATCAGGGTAATAACTATAAATTATTCTGACCAAAATATTTTTCGAAAATTTTTTGAAAATTTAAGTCAAACTTTTGAAGTTTGAAACCTAAATTATCGTCAGAACATTGAGTGTTTCAAATTCGTAAGTTTGTTTTAAAATACTTGAATTGGAACTCAAAAACACAAAAAACATATGTAGCCTAATAATTAAGAATGAAAAAAAAGGAAAAGAAAAAGTCAAGGGGTTGTAGACGATATCGGGGATAACATACATTTTATCGAAACCACCTGGACTACCCTCTGAAATAGCTAAACTTTGCTCCGTGATTCGCCCACCAACTGACAGACTGGCCGTATGACAAACACAAGAGAACAGAAACTATAGGCTTTGCGACATGAGATGAAATTAACGATCTCTGCATAGATTGCTTACAAAGACGTCACTGCGTATGGGTAAAAGAGTTTGTAAGGCGCGCTTACACTGTCGTCACAATGCAAAGTAGATTCCAATTCGTCTACTTTCTGCATGCAATCGCACAAGCGTTTACACGCGCAACACCGAACATACACGCATGTGTTCTTGCGCATGCTCTATGTCAACCAATGCCATCCAGTGACGCAACCGTGAACAGCCTTATAGGGCCCCGGCATATCTAAACAGTGTAATGAGTTGTAACCATTGCTCTAAAAGTTTTGTTTGGAGCGATTTTATTAGAATAAATTTAGGCTCAGCAGTACCTTCCCTGTTCAAATATTGTCGTGAGCAAGTATTCTGATGTAAGAGCTACAATTTAACCCAGTGCAGTTGTGGGAATCCTCGATGATAGTTTCTGTTTGAGATCATGGTAGGCCTATGGATATAGGATCTTCAAAATATTAACATGATTGGGGTTTTCACATAAAACTCCCTCCTGTATTTTGTCACACCACTTGAGATATTCAGAAAAGTTAGCTGTAATGTGTACAGGTGTATCCTGGTATAGAGCGTTTGAGGTTAAATTATAAATTTTAAAAGATAAGTTGTAGATCGATCTTATCCTAAGAGTAATTGTCACTTGTGGAAGAGTAAGAAATTATTCCAAATGTCACTTCAAATTCTTATCTCTTTTGTTTATTTGATTTAGTTTGCTACTTGAATCCAACGTTCTTAATTTCATATCCGAGCCAACTTGGCCTTGAAGTCGCCAACGTTTTTGGTTTCCCGAAAGGGAAAACTCCGGAGCCGCTCTTGTCGACCTTGCAAAAACTTGAGAGGGACCGCGGATTGCAAAGTCGGAAATGTCCGACTATGGTACCATGCGGATCACAAAGTTAGCAACTACTAGCCTATAAGTATTGTTCAACACTGCTCTTTAAATAATTTCACTGTGATAAAAGCAATCGACATGCAGGGGCGTCCCTAAGGACTATGAGTGGGGGTACTGGATATTTTTTGCCACAAAATGGCCTACATTTCCGACCAAAAATGCCTCAAAGCCTGTGTAAAGAAAGTTTAACTCATAAGCAGTGGCGTAGCGAGGATTTTTCTCACGGGGGAGGGGGAACGCAGTATGTTCTTTGATCACCGGCCTGGGGAGGGGTTTGAGGGGTGGGGTGGGTGCCCCCCTCCCCTTTGAAAATTTTTGAAAAAAGAGGTGTCCTTACATGCAATCTGGTGCTACAAATGCTGCCCTTGAAATAAAATTTGCGTTCAATAATTTACGCATTTTAAGTACTGAAAAAAAAAAAATCTGCATCTGATTGCATAATAACCATGATCGACCACCGGCATTTCGATTTCTTTATGACGCAGCAGGTTTGAGGGTTGGGAACTCGGATTACAAAAGCTGCCACGCGGGACTTCGCAATAATCTAAGCCACGTTGAGTCCTTCTTGAATTGATTATTGGACAAACAGTGGGCATAAAGGATGCGCGCGAAGCGCGCCGAAAAATAGACTTTAAAAAAAACCCATTTGGTAACGTTTTAGGAACTACATCTACACAAGGAGTCGGAAAAGCAAACTTCTTTCGCAATCATCGGAATACAAAATGTACCCACTTTTTAAGTTTACAGGAAACACGAACGCCTCCGACTTAATGAGTTTAGTAAGTGAAAAACTAGCGCACACTGCTACCACCCGACTGCTACGTGACAGTAAAAACCAGTCACATGGCAGACGGGTCGGTTAGGTGAGTGCTAAATTTTGTTCTCGATCTCACTGTCTGTCCGGATTGCAATCCAACATTCTTCTTCGACTTCATCGGAATTACCAAAGTGTTTGATATTCGGACAGAGTGTAGTCGGGGGAAAAGGGAGTGTCGTCGCTGTTTAGTAAGGCCGTGGCAGTGTTCAGCTGTCATTGAACGAAAGGCAACTCATCTTTTAATAAAGAAGCCTTTGCAAATCAGACGAGAGCTCTGTATGCTCGACCATGTGTGACTTACTAACAGTAGATAGACTTTTAAATATATCCACCTCGGCAAAATGCGCGTACGGTTTACCTGCAGTCAGACTACGACCCGACACACCTGACTTCTGATACCGTCAACTCATCCCCGACGAGCAGTCAGCAGGTCAGGCGAGTTGCATCACATTCCAATAAGGCTTTTGTTGCACAGTTTTTGGACACACATTAAGTAAACTATAGTCATCAATAA
>WURT03641576.1:12058-39870 GCA_009936505.3 Holothuria glaberrima | reverse complement strand
GTTTTATAAAGAGAACTAGTTACTGATCATTTGGATCAGATACCATTGAGCGTGCATGAATTGTGATTGCTTAATTGGATGAAAAAATCAAATTGTAACTATATACTGTCTGTGTTGATATCCCTTGAAGTGCCTGTGTATTTATTTCTTCAGAGCGATTTATTTATGCTTGAATGTGTTTGTTAAAACAAGATGTTCATTGTCTACAGAGCAGGTTTTGTGCATCTACAGAGATAATGGTTCAGTCAGTAGTTGGCTCAGTTTCATTACATTCAGCAAGGAACCACAGTGCCCATTGGGCTCTTGTTCATTATTAAAGTGTACCTGAAGTCTAAAATTTCAATAATTCTTGTCACAAAGCTTTCAAAATGCATCCACACTGTCCAACTCCCATCTTCACAGGGCATTACTGAGCTGAGATATAAAATTTTGAAGCTTATTCACTTAATTTTATAAAATGGTAGATGGCATGATAGTTTGTGAAGTCATTCTTGTACTACTCAAATTACTGTCTTTGTTTGTCATTGTTTTTTTTTTTCTAAAACCACTGCACCTTGTGCCAAAATGTGATCACTGTGTAATTCTCTAATAGGGTGACTGAGCTATACAACCCCTCTTCCTACAACATGCTATGCAAAAAATGGAAATGTCTAAGGGTCATGTAAACATTTTAATTTCAAAAGGAAACAAAAGCAGGTAGTATGAGTTCTTCAAGAAGGACACCACAAATTATTGCACAATGGACTATTTCAAATTAAGTGAATAAATTTGAACATTTTGTATAGCAATGGCAAAAGGGAGTTGGATAGATGAAATTCATTTTCCAACCTCTAAAATATATATTCTAAACTTAAAGATACATTTGCATCACCCCAAGCATGACTTTTACTTGGGGGTAAGCAAAAGTCTCAGTTGGTGAATACTTTTTGATTGACATCAGAGTTACAAAATTCAAAAGATGCAGAGCAGCTCATAATTACACAGCATGCACAGACAGTGTTTTGATCACACATTAGGGCCTTGCATACTCACCAGGATATGACCTTTATAAGCAATAAACTATGTTTGTGTCTGCGCAAGGAGAAGTTAAAGGCAGTTATGGGCAGGGCTAGAACTAACGTAGGTGGGAGAATTGGAACTGTCTGGGATGAGAATATTTCCCCTTTAAGGTACACTTTAAACCTTTTAGTTTCACCAATAAACCTGGACGAAATCTTTTTGTCCCAAAAATGGTATGCATTGTAAAGCTTATGTATATTTCACCATTTGAAAATTGGAGAGTGTGGTTAAGCTAATCATCATGTGTTTATACACATCAATTAATTTCTTTTGGTGAAAATCTTACTTCTGCAAAAGGAAATTAATTCACTATTGTTTTTAGCTCACACATTGTACACAGTACATGTGTGAGGTTATAAAATGGGGCAGATGGCATCAACTTTTCAACAAAAGTTTTCTGCCTTTTCGTGTGTTGAGATTTTGAGCTGAAATTTTGGTATATGATTATTTGCCAGTAGTGCATTAATACTTGCTACTACTATTTGCATTCCAATTTGCAAAAGTTAAGTTTGGTTTCTATAAAGCTATTTTTGTATTGCCAAGTTCACTGTGCCTGCTAAACAGGTAGCTGTTTTTTTCATTGTACTGATAGCAGTGTACATGGTTGTGACTTCAGTTGCTATCATGCAAATGCCTATGCAGGCTGTTTGAAATCTAATCCATTTACACACATCAGTCTTGTTCATCAAGTGGCTTGTTCAATCACAATGCCTTGGGGATAACTTACTGTATTATCAAGGTTCATTAAGCAGGGAGTTCCATGCAGCTCCAGTGTATTGAGCAGCTACAGTACTTGATTTATAAGAAAATTTGAAGCAACTCTGTGGTCAGTTTGGCTTAAAAACTCCCATTTTGTTCCTGGATCAATTGAGTTGGTCAAGTCAAGTAATTGCAATAATTGTTTTGAGTTCAAGTATAGGAGCTTTTTGAGTCTGTTTTCTGTTTTGATCCGTGCAAACCTATGCAGTGTTTACTTGTGGAGGTGTAGGTGCAACTTAATGTACTTTGCAAAACTTGAACAGCTTAGGTACATCATACAAATTTAGTTATTCCAGTTGTTAGCCTTTACAAGCTTTCTTGAATTTAGAAAATATGCAGTGATATTCGCAGACCTGTCATTAATTAAACTGTGTCAGTTGCAGTGTTTACATGCCTTAACAGGCTTGTGATTTTTCAGTTTTGTTTTCAGTTCTTTAATTATAATGCTCTTCTCTTACCTTTTGCCTCTGTAAGGTAAGGAAGTTTTGTGGCAGCAGATGATTAAATGATATAATTTGGTCCTCTGAGTTCCTGTTTTTAAAAGACAAGAGAAATTGTGTGAGCTACACAGCAGCATTGCTGCTCTAGTTTGAATTACCTACCATTCTACACCTACTAGTCATTATTTTTAAGTGCTAAAAATTGTCTGTTCCTAACACAAGATCTCCCATAAAGTGGGGAAGAATTTTCTGAAAGGGCTTTTGTTTTCTTTTTCTGGAAAGGTTTGTAACCTTTATAATTCTATATTTACTGAAACTTTTTCCCCTCAGATCGGGAGAATCTGAATGATCAAGAAGCTGTGGCCAAGACTCAGACCAAGTACTTGCATGCACTTAGGATGCAGCTTTTGAAAAACCATCGGAAGGACCCTCTCATGTTTGCCAAAGTTCTATTAACGCTGCCTATCTTACGCACTGTGGATGACCTCCACAATCAGTTTATTATGCAGCTCAAGATTGGTGTTGGGGACTCGAACACTCTGCCTATGCCGCAGTTATACAAAGAGGTTTATGATTTACCATCCAAGATATTGCCAAACCACAGCAGTGGCGGAGAACTCAATAACTTACAACAGAACACTTCTAGCAAAGTGGCAGCCAGCTTGCCATGTTTAAAAGCCAAAGAGGAGGTGAAGGAGTTTTCATCATGTCAAAAGAGTAGTAGCTCCGCCTCCACACCTTCATCCTCCTCCTCCTCTTCTAAGCTGGCAGCCCTTCATCATGGCAGCTCTTCTCAATTTTTCTCGGGGGAATTACCCTTTGGCCACCATTCAGCGTCCCATTCAGTCGGCTTTGATCGTAACCCCCACACAGATATGGGCTTTAGACACCATCCCGGAATGGGGATGGGTTTCAGACCAGGGACATCCTCAGGGACAATGGCATGTAAGCAAGGGGTGTCTTACAACATGCCATACAAGCACAACTCACACAGTGGTGCATATAGGCACCAATTGCCCTCTGATGACAATCACATTTGTAGTCATATGAACACTGGAAGTAGCATACCCCGTCCTATTGGCTCGTGGAGCCCCGAACTGGAAAGAGAGTTCCATCTTATGAACCATAATATAAAAAAGGAACCAGATTATGATACGCCTTGCATGTAGATGGTATGTACAGTGAGGCACTATTAGAGGGTGCCATCTATGTATGAGGCAACAAGTCAGTGTGTGTGGGCTGCCACCATGCTGCAGATATTTGTCTGGTCATGGTAGTAAGTGTGGTCATCTTTAGTTGGTAATGGTTACCCCGCAGTGGTGGTTATCTTGTTTATGTTGTTGCTACCCTCAAGGGTACAGTCATGTGTGTGGAAGCCCATCAAACCTTGGCGTATACCCCTAAAAGTATCTTTCATGTGTGGATGTCCCGAAACACGCAGATGAATAAGCCAGCATTGCTGCAGAAAATATTTTCCTGTACCTCTACATCACTTGTCAGCTGTCTCCGTCAGCTTTCTAAGCATTGCCATTTTTTTTTCATCCCAATGTATTCAACAATCTCGCTGGAGGACATTAGGAGCTGCAGATACCAGCCATGGAGGTCTCACTGAGAAATTTCTCCAAACATTTTTGGAAGGAAGCAGTCCTAAAATAAAATGTAAAATATTGACGGATTATTATGGAAGAATAGTTTCACCAGTGGTGTCATTGAACTTGTACAAATTTTGGAACGTACCTGGAGCAAAAAGAGAACAAACGAAGAGATGTCATGCAAGGGAAGCTGTTTACATCAAGATCTGAAATTCAAAAATATTGCCAAAATTGTAAAAGTATATTAATTTTGCTGTCATTTCCAAGATTTCTATAAGTATTAAGCCTTGTAAGGGCAAGGAATAACTTTCTTTCCTGTTTAAAATAAGACTTAATATGTTAAGTATAAGAAAAACTCTTTGCTTTATTAATTTATTTGTTTTTTTATATTTTTTGGTTGGTTTGAAAAGGAGTTAAAGAGCTACAGTACTTCCTGGAGAAAATAATTATTGTAAAGTGTCCTTGTGGCTGTAGAAATCATAAGGTATATAATTATAAATTGCACCCCTGTCATAATTTCATCAAATCTCAGATTAAAGCGAAGAGTTGAGGAAACGTTGTAAGCTGTATGCAAAGAATGCAAGAACAGGATCTCTCACCATGTAGAGCTGCAAGATAGTAATCATAATACAAAAATCCAATACCAAGTCTCTCCAACACTCCCTCTATAATTCAAGCCCCTCAGACTGTGAGTGGCTCACCGTAGGGGCACAGCCCTTCCCCTACCCCTTAAAAAATCTTGCAAATCATGGTCTTCAGAGATTAATATGATTTTATGAACAACAGCATTCTTCCATCTCCTTCATGTCATATGTATTTATTGAGCAACTTGAACACTACTAATATGGATTAATATCATATGAGACATTGTGACTTCAAGATATTTTGCCCCCCCTCCACCCACCTACCAACTAAAATGTCTTACAGCTGTTGGTACCTCAAACAAACCTGTTTTCTTTTTCCTTAACTGTCTCTAAATTGTGGAATGTTCTCAGTGGAAGTGAAAAAACAGGTTAAACAAAGCAACTGTGAGGCTTTATGAAAGCTCTGCCATCTTCCCCTTCTCCCATGCCACACCCCCTCCCCAATATTATGGTACAGATTTTTTGCCTGTGCTATTGGGGCTGCTTTAAAAAAGTGTATTAGTGGTGACACTTAAACATCTGCTAAATACAACTCTTTGTTTTCTTAACAACAAAATGCCCAAACTAGAAAAGTTAGGAGTCACAAGCTTGTCACTAGCTTTCCACTAGCTAGTCACTAACTTGTCACAAGCTTGTCATTAGCTAGTAACTAGCTAGTCACCAGCTTATTAGGTTGCATTGCACGATGTCTAACATAAGGGGCTGCAGCCATGCTTTGTTGCTGTACACATTACAATAGCAGGTTTAAGTTATCCTGCTATTGCACTGTATGAATCAACAAGGTACCAGCCACAGCTTAGCTGAAGCAGCTGCAGCTCTGCTGTTTTCTGCATGGTGCCTTAAAAGAGTCAAGGGTGTTGTGAGTTGACCTTTTAACAGACAACTGGGAATTTTCTGGGGATGAGTAGAATTTAGCATAAGTTTGGCAGCATTAGGAACAATCATTAAGTCTAACGTTTTTATTTTATATGTAATGTCCAAAGTGGGTTCTGGTTTAAGTGAGTTACTTCAGAGGCTGCAAATTTTACAAGTGGAAATGTTATTCTTTGGTTATTCTGAAAGTTGAGAGAAATGAATGTAATGTTATCCCATGCTATTAAAAATGATAAAAGAATGTTTGTACATCAATTGAAGTTAGTGTCCCTTAAAACACTACTAATACTTGTAGCATGTTTTATGTAACTTGCAACTTAGGAAGATTACCATTTATTTGATTTTTTGTACTCTGCCTGACTTTGACCCATGCAGTCTTCTTGAAGGAGGCTCTAATAACCCCCCCCCCCCCCAAAAAAAAAAGTGGAAAGTAAACTGCTTTTAATGTAGGAGCTGCATCTCACAAAATTTAGAGGCATAAATATGGGCGAATTATACCAATATGCTGCAAAGTTAATTACATTTTCCTGAGATGTAGAATTGAAATATTACTTTAGCAGAAAGTTACCACCAGTTGCATATCATTTCAAGTATGCAATTGTGCTGTATTTTGTGTGTATCTGGCTGTAGCTGTTGACATCTGAAGTTCTTGTCATAGCTATTTTGACAGTTACACACCTCTTATACATTTTATTGGTCTCTTGTAGAAGATTACCTTGAAGTGGGCCTTGTTAAATACTGTTACCATTTAAGTCAAGTAATCTCTGTTTTACAGCATATTTCCATGGCAACTTGATGAACATTCAAGTGGGTCCCTCCACTAATTGACAGCTTTTATTTTACAGGCAGAGGCTGAATTGAAATCATTACATTTGGGTTAAAATTTTCACTTGAGGATGAGAGCCTTGTCATGAAACGTCAGTTGTATAATGTCCAGCAAATTTCAGATGGTCTGGAAATTAAAGAACTTCCAACCACTTTTCCTTTTAATCTTGATTCATCTGTTCTATTTTGGTTTTCAATTCAACCACATTACATCACATCACACTACATTACACTACATTACATCCTAAAGATGACAAGTTAGGTATAGATCCTGCCTCTTGTTGGTTACATAAATCTTTTATCATTGCCGTTTTGCTTCTCTACTACTTTGTGTCTGTCTGTATGTTATGACACTACTGTACTTCTCTTTCAAGCAATCCAATCATAGATATGTGTGGCATACCATGTGTTGAGAGGATACATTAAAGCAAGTTCCACAGGCAGGGATGACAACTTGTGTTGGACACTAAGAGGAGGGGAGGGAGGGGGACACTGAGGGGAGGTGAGGGAGGGAGGAGAGAATACACTTGACAATGGCGTATGCGTTAATGTATAGTTATACATTGATGTGTAAACATATGTTTACAACTGCAAGTGTAGCTTTATGTACATACCCCTGATTGTCCACTTTAGCCTACCATGCATGTGATAAAGCATGCATGCAAAGCAAGCCAAAAAATGCATTTCTGTAGCCATCAAGTGGTGGCAGATTTGTTGCATACTCATAAATATCCTTAGTAAATTTTGTCTGTCAAAAAATTTGGCCATCCTGTACAAAATTGTTGGGTCCCATTTCCATGAAGTCTTTGCCATTGTCTATTGGTTTGTAAAGCACTGTGCTGTCTTTTCTCTGACTCACCTACTAAACAATGATGCTAAAAATGCCAGAATTAATGTTAAGGTATCCTGCTGGAAATATTTGGCCAGAGGAAGTTTCAATTTTACTCAAAACTCAAAGAAGACAAAAATTATAGTAATGCCATCAATAATTTTAGGAAAAGGCTGATTGAAGGAGATTAAATTTTTTTTCAAATGGCAGCATCATGATTGAGGTACCCTAGCATTTACTTACGTTAACAAACCCATTTCCAACTAAGGCTTTTTGCTGTGGTATGAATAGAAATGTGGATGCTTGGCACGCTAAAACAGAAATTACAAAAATGGACACCCAATAGCAAATGGCAACTGTTTCCAAAAGGAGATGTGTGTTTTTAGATATATCTTCTCTTTCCTAAAGGTGCTATTTTGGGAGTTTTCTCACTTTGGCACATTTTCAACAACTTACAAACAGCGAGTAATGGTTTTAAAGACCTGATGGCCGAATGTTTATGTCTGATCATTGAATAATAATTGCCAAATTGTCACAAATTTGCTTGGATATGAGGAGAAGCAACATCTCTGAAGTAAATTTGTCTTGATGGAAGGATGGAATGAGGAACATTGTAAGGGTGTGAAATACTGGAAGTTACAAGAATTTTTAGGAAGGTATTTTAAAGGATTGTAAGAAGGGATTTGATGGGTTCTTTTTTTAATCCATTAGAATGGTAAGTTTTAATTTACATGGATATCTATTGAATGAAGTTTACCACTAATTGGCCATGTGTATACATTGGAAAACACCCAATGCATCATGCATTTACACTCCATGATGTTACCCTCTCATGTTGAAGTCTATGCTACTGAGAAAGCCAAAATGTGAGTGCAGTTCAAACTCAGGTGCTTTAAGCTATAGTTTGTTCTGTGAGGACAACAGGAAGAATGCTTGTATCAATAATCAAATTTCAGATCCTGTTGGATGGTAAACTAGTACTGTACTTACATTACAAGTAGCTGATATATCTGCTACTGGTATTTTGATATTGGCTGATATCAATCCATTACAAAGGATGCTTTTAGCCCTTGTAATCTGTAATCTTTCAGATTTAGAGCCTTCATCCCTCCGAACAGCTGAAGTGGTTA
Source organism: Holothuria glaberrima (assembly GCA_009936505.3). Taxonomy (NCBI): domain Eukaryota; kingdom Metazoa; phylum Echinodermata; class Holothuroidea; order Aspidochirotida; family Holothuriidae; genus Holothuria; species Holothuria glaberrima. The sequence goes on along the minus strand of WURT03641576.1, from coordinate 31,719 downwards.
ACAGTATTACCCTGTTACAGTAGCCATCCCATAGTAGGCCTTTACCTTCTATCTTCGATCTAGCACAAGGGACATATTCAACAGAAAATTACAAAGGACCAATCATTGTGTAAGGTGTATCAAACTGTCATTTTAAAAAAGGTTTTTACCTGTGAACATTAATCTGTTACCCTTTGCTTTATGTTCAATAACGAGTTTATATGTTATGGTTGAAATGATAAGAATGGGCATACTTTTATAAATTTGCACTATGTTATGACAGTGGTTTCCACATTGTTGTACAAACTATGTACGAAAGCGGGAAAAGAAGATATATACCAAAAAGAGCTGCATAAAGGGAAATCTGTAAACATAAAGTGTATATTTTACTTTACTGCTAAAAAAGAAGGAAAAAAAGAAGAAAATTATATTTGTCTCATAAAATCTACCTCAGTTTTTTAAAAAAAAAAACCGAAGTTTACAAAAAAACCGAAGAACTGTATTTGTTGGGGGTCTTATTTGCATAAAAGTGGAAGGATAAACTGTAAAGTGAAATGTTGTGGATTCTTTGGAAGGTACTAAAGTTAGTTTTAGGAGTTTTTCTTCTGTTTTTTTTTGGCAGCCATGATGTGAATGTAGTTTGGTGACAAAATAGTTTCCTGCAGTGTTTTAATGGCTCATATTGCCTTTAAATGAGACCCATACTGTCAGAATTAAGAATTTTTTATGAAGTAGAATTGCAAAAAAGAAACATTACTCATTCAAACTTGTTTTATTCTCTCTTTACAAGTGATGCAAAATTCTGTTCTACCTGTGAGTCACCTGCTTATGATTCTATTACTTTGAGTCTGGCATGGGTAGCTGGATTTTAGCAGGCTTATTTTGCCACCCACCAATATATCAATCTTGTCCTTACCAGTGTGAAAAAATTCTGCTTCAGACCGAGGTCCCCTCTTAAGGGCGAAGAAGTTTATACAGGGATTAGCTCATGGTCAAAGATTTTTGTAGAAGCTTTCAAGAGGTGTCAAAGTGTGACAACTTGGTATTTAAGTAGGACTGGGAATTGATTAAAAATACGTTTGGATGGCAAGACCAGGTAGAACAGGTAATCAAAGATGTTGACAAAAGAGCGACAACCGGAATGATACTTTTTCAGAAAGACCAGAAAGAACAAAGAAGTGGATTTTATCGTGGTCACTAGTGATAAAGAAACACAAAACTTGATACAAAGTCAATAATATGACACTTACGAGAGATGATGCTTGTTATTAGAGATTTCTGATAATTTTGTCCAGATTTATGTAGTATTAAATTCTATGTCATGTTGCTACCTCTTTTGTCAATGTTTTGCACATAACATATTTATATCACGTGATGTCAACATATTCACATTGCAATATTTCCAAGGCATGTGTGACACAATGTTGTCAACATACCTATTGCAGTGTGTAGATATGGTCATTATGTTGATATCCTAATGCAACATTTTTATGTACAACATCATCATCATGATGTTGCAACATATCAGCTTGTCAGTGTATTAAAATTGCAACTGCAAATTGTTGTTACTATGTTGCCTTTTAGGAGTTAGCTGATCCCTGTTTCATTAAAAGTTGTGTTCTATTAAAGGTTGATTCCAGTAGGACTATTTTATGAAAGCACACATAACATCAGTTTCAACTTTTTATGGAATAGGGCCATGGTTTGTCAAGTTTTTTAAAGCCCTAAGAAATTGTTGAAATGAAATGCTGAAATTTTTTACAGAAATGTTTGTAAGAGATATTATAAGTATCAGTCCATTCCATCTCTTCTTCAAAAATGAATATTCTCACCAAGAACACATGTAAGAAGTTAATGATAAGCAGAAAAATGAAATTTGTGGTGAAAAATAACCTTTTTTTTGTGTTAGAAAAATGAACCACAAGTGATGGCAGTATTCATCATCCTGATGTTTTAGTTTAATAGTCTGTGTAAGATTATTGAATACTTTCCAAGTTCTTTTGCATTTTGAAGAGACCAAGTAAATACCCTATATTATGGCCCTTGACAAATTAATAAAGGGGTGAGGTAGCTATAATTTTAGTGAAGAATTTCTGTTTGTAAGACCTCTTACTTTTATATTTGAATAGGACTTAAACTTTTACTATCTGGAGTGTTTGCTTTTTGTTGTGTGTCACCCATAGTTCCTGGAGTAAAATATTCTTATCACATACAATCTATTAAATTATTCTCGTGGTATTCCATAGAATTTTGAGGCTGTGGGAGTAAGGGTAGGGGTCCTTGTTGATAAAATGGATTAGCATAATTAGAAGGCATTGATTAGCAAATTTGATGGTAGGGGAGGGGTAGGGTACCTCTAAAATCTCTTATATTCACCGTTTCTATTTATACCTCATCCATTCTTTTATTTGTTACTCCATACAATTTCTCTCATCATTTTCGTTAAAAAAAAAACATCTTCGATGTGTGTGATTGATGCACAGCAAGGTCTTTTGTTCCTTGAGGTTTCATACATTTGGCAGAATTATAAGCTAACTTGTTTGTATACTTTCCATAACTTGCAGGAACTAGCATTTCAATGTTTTGATTGTAAAATTGATTAGAGGCTGCATGAGGGAGCATTTTATCTTTACTGGTATTCCATCTTGAGATGGTTTACTGGGCAAATGGTCTTCATACCCAGTTAAGTGATCCCAGTCAACATTGATACCTGTCACATTATATGAGGCTGATACCACATCAGTAATGTTGGTACCATGCTACATGGCATAGATACCCTATTAGGTGATGTGGGTACCAAGATGGGTATTATTGATCTAATTTGGTGGTAATGGTATCTGGTTGGGTATGTTGGTACCCTCATGGTGTCTGTATTGTGTATACAAGAATATGAATGGTGACTATATACAATTGATGCCATATTACATAGTGTGGGTACCATGCCAAGTGATATTGCGAACAGGTTTGATATCTGGCTATGTGTTTGTGGTACTAGCAGTGGAGGGCACCATACTTAGCTTATTTGGAGGGGGTGTCCCTTAAAAAACCCAAAACGTGTACATTACCCATCTAGCAATGTTCTCCTCTCTGTTGTTTAATTACATTTCTTGCCATGGGAGGGGGGAAGCAGACAGTTCCGTAGTCGACATAATAGATGGGAAATTGGCCAATGGCCCTTACCAAGGAAAGGTTAATCCCCCTCCTAAAATAAAATGGCTGTAGATGTCTAGGCGGGGTGGGGGTGGCATGAATAAATGGCCTTCCCCTTTGGTCTGCCACATGTACTTGCATCAATGTTATGAATATCAGAATGCAGGTAGTATTGATGAGCTTATAGGTGAAATGAATACCAGATGGGTTCTAGTAAAGCTACTGGCGTGAATGACGATGATATTACATTTTGTAGTAATGGCTAAACTAGGTCCACGGATGATTGTACCAAACTAGTGATCTCATACCTTTTAACACTTGTTTTCGTGTCAGCTGGTCAGCTCTTTGTTAAAGTTATCCATATTCCTTACTACTATATCTGGGCAATGTATAATGTTGTAAGCAGGGTAACTACCATGTTTGGTGTATTAAGAGACGTTGAAATAACTTTTTAGCAAAGAAAATTCCTCTTATTGTCTAAGAAATCAAAAATCATAAAAATGTAAGACACAGGCGGTTTTTTATTTATATTTTGCACCAGAGCTGAAGAAAATACCTTGTTTTGTAATCTTAGCACACATCCAAACCTCCATCAAACATTTTTTACTAGTTTAGCTGTGCACTCAAATTCCTTTTCAATCTATTGTCAATATTTCAGAGTTAAAAAATGAAATAATTTTTTTGCTGCTTATTTCATATATTTCCCTATGGAGGTTAGGCATGTATGAAACTCTTGAAAAAGAAAAGTCCTGACTTCAACTAATGGAAGTAATTTCCACTTCAGTTTCAAACTAGAAAGATTCAAACTTTCAAAATTCCAGCAGTTGTTTTGAAGCATTAAATCATTGTTAATTTCATCGAATTAAAAAGTGATTAAGTGATAAGATGTAATATTTCACAAGCCCTAGAGAGGGTGAAAAGTATGGTTTTTTTAGGTAGATGATCTTGACCTTTAACCTTACCTGTAATCATGTCACCATATACTTTATGCATTGACGTCACGCGACGTTATTTTGGCGGCGAAACAGTGAAGTACGCTGCACGTACGATGTAGATTTCGCATACCCGTGTACGCGCGCACCGACCGGTACGCAAATCAGCTGTCTACATTTGTTGGTGTAAGCTGCAATAATACGCGCTTGCCTCCATTGGAGGGCGCGCTTTCTGTTCTGTGAGGTCATATGCATGGAGTCTATAGGGAACATTCGAGATTTTCATACCATTAAAATTTTGCTCTATTTTAGACCATTTCTTACTTAACTTTTTTGCCATGAAGTACTTTTTTAAACTTACTGCTGCATCATAGACCGAATTTTCCCCAAAAGATTGAAGTCGGAAAAAGGTGTGTTTTTGCAAAGTAGGTATATGACGTAATACTCAAAATGGCGCTAATCAATTATTCAAATTCACAATATTTTTGGAACTTCAATTTTCTCTTCTCAAGTTTCTGATTTCCCTCGGATCGTAACACGCATTGCGGAAGTGGTTTGGAGCTATCATTATTCGACTGTTTGGCAGATCAAATGAGTTTTGAAATCTGCCAATGACAGCAGTATAGTCGCCTGGGGTTGTAACCGATTGAAGAACGGTCTCGATGTTACCCTTATAAGAACGAAAAAAAATGAAATGCGATGAAAAATGTATTAGCTTTATATTGAAAACTATTATATCAATAATTCACAAATCATTATTTTTGACGGTTAAACGTCGCCAAATTTCGGATTCGGGATAGAATAATTGAAAGTATTTAAAACTATTGTTTAGACTGGCGGATTATAATGAATTTTAAGCACGGAATAGTCTCGACAAGACATACATTAAATTCTCAGACAAACACAAAATCGAAACGACAGAAAGTAGTCGATATTTCAGAATTTCGATCGAAAATTAAATTCAGATGCAAATTTTTGAGGTACATTCATGATTCACTTAAGAATTTTTGCCAGTATTGAGCATTGTGTTGGAACAACAACGATCGACCCATATTTTACTAAAAATCCTTTTCTTTCAAAGTATAATACATATGAGAATAATATGTAGGGTACTTGGTACTAGAGTTTTAATGAAATTTTCAAGAACTTATGTGATAAACCGTCAGTATACAAAAAGTTAGTGTATGGGTTGCCAATTCCTAAAAAAGACAAGAAATAAAGTAAAGCTTTACCTCTAAGAAGAAAGAGGTAAACGAAGTAGTCAAAACTGTAGCATTGGTGGTTTTCATTGCGATAACGAGAAAACTGTGAGAGATTGTGTGTCTGTATTGTTTGGGTCTGCAATTAAAAAATCGAATGATTCAAATTTCGGGTTAGATTGACCATTTTGGTTTTATTAGCTACGTGTCGTCGAGTATGCCATGATCAGTTACATTTGGGCGTGTTCATGTAAGTCGGGACAGGCGCAGAAAGCTGCAAAACTTATAACAACAGAAAGGAACGGTGGAGGTGTCTCGTACTAGTCGTTATTACGGTTCTTGATAAATTTTCCACAATTTCAATTTCAAAAGAGGTCCAGTTTTTCCGGTACGGTGTTTTTTTTTTTTTTTTTTTTTTTTTTTTTTTTTTATATCCACTTCTTCCCTTAAAATTTAACTTTGTGATGATGGTGTCCTTCTGGGTAGAGGTTATGTGTAGACCGCGCTGTTGCACGCACACTCTTCAGTATTTTGTGCAATTTTCTCTGGTAACGAGGTGACTCTGTGTGCATCGCAGAATCAACGGTTGTGAATACAGAGGTCTCAAAAGTATAAAAAGAAATCACTTCGTTCTGAGAAAGGAAGAATATTTCTCATTTACTCTTGTTGAAAGATCTTTGCTGGTTTTTATGAGCGATTCTGGTGAATTATTTCCCCCATTTTAGGCATAATGGACAATTTAATTACTACCCAAACTGCAAGCAAATGTTGCTACTGCCGCTAGCGGTGCAGTAAAGTGGCTGTCATGTGCTAGCTGTTTGTTTATCCATAGCCGGCGACAAAGAATCGTGTTGGGGTGCTTTACAGACACATTTATTTCACCGATCGCCGGTCTGCCCATTTGTCATGTAAATTAAGTAAAATACAAGACCATCACGTCAATATTGAATTGAAAAGGCTATTCCTGGTATCCGTCTGTCAAATCGGGAGCGTGTTAGTACTTAGCAAATCAGACAATATGTTTTACACATGCCACGCCCATGTGGTTACTTAACAAGCAAACTGATTGGCCATTTATACGTGCATGGTTTGTGCATTGACACAGAAAGACGTGAAAGAAATCGTATGTACAAATTTTACTCACCGAGCTATGTCTTTTGCATAAATTAGGCCGTGATTATCATTACACCGTCGAAACTTTATTGGCTCCATAAGTGATAGACTTCTCTTTTCAGTTGCTCTGTTTAAAATTTGTGTAATAAATATACACTCATTGTGACAACCATGTGTGGTTTTTATCACTGCATGAGCTGTTATGAATAAAAAGTTTCATTTTGCAAGCATTTTCACGAGAAACGACATTTTATGTTTTCGACTGAATTTTTAAGTTGACAAAACTTTCAAACAAATAGTTTTCACTCACTTTCTTCGTTTTGTCTCGTGACACTAACGATATCACTTCGCAGAGAATTGAAATTGTTAGAAAGTAAGAAATGTTGTAAATTAAAATTACTGACAGTGAGTGTTTGTAATTTGCGAACGATAATAAAATTTGAACACCGTGAAGGGTAAGACTTATAATCAACATTGCATTGTTACCTGTCGAGAAAATTGAAAAGGTAGGGGTGACACGCGAGAATTCTGGAAACAGGCGCGAATACCTTTTTTCAAGATAAATTAGGAAACCGTTCAAGCGCTACGTCGGTGTCATTTTTTGGAAGCGTGAAATTTTTGTGTTATTCGAGGATGATGTCGTGACTTGTTCTTGTTGAAAAGAACACAGGTTTACACTTGAAATGCATGTTATACTTTAAATACGTGAAGAGATCACTAGTGTCATTGGCAGTTTTGCTAAGCGGGGAATATTTTCTGTAGAGGTCTTGTCCCCAGACTTGTATCACGTCACCTCAGTAACATTCGCCCTATCTGTACTATTGACCTATCCATCCGTCCTGTTCATGATGTAATGACGTCATCGTATGACGCTTTCTGCTGCACAGAACTGGAAGGAAAAAGCAGAAAAATGCCTTTTTCAGTCTGTTTCAAGCGATATACCTTATGCTTACAAATTAATCGCGATGCTGAAATCTGTTGTTTTGGTTTAAAACCGGACGACCCCAAAATGCCATTCACACGGTCTAGCTTCCTCTTTTTTTTTGGGGGGGGGGGGTCTAATGGATTACATGCTAAGGCTCTGTGTGACGGTAATTCCATTACTCGTTTGTATCCATGTCCATCATATACATTCATCTACCTCTGACAGCCGAGAAAAAAAATAAAAAATAAAAAAAAAAATAAAACACATTACTGGGACAAAGGTGAACCATGTTTGATAATTTATTTCGCAATTTCCGCTGTACACTATTGCGTCATTTCCGTGTAGTTTTACTGTGGGTATTTTGTTCCATTGGCATAAGTGTATCCAGCTCCGATGACGTCATACGTAACTTCATGTTTTAAAATTAAAGGTTTGATTTTTGCAGTTGGTCTTATTAACTTTTGAGAGTTAGCATTTTGTTCTAGTTTTTACTTTTATTTATTTATTTTTTCGAAGGTTTAAATTTCAGTTGCTTGTACCTGTTCTTATTCCAGCAAAACCACGAGCAAAATAAATTATGAAAGAAATCATCTTCTGGGGAAAACGTTGTAAGACAAAATATACTGAAATATTGCTAGATTGTAGTCGGTAACGGGTTAAGCTACCGGTGTTTCATACATAGGCCTACATTACCGATTAAATTGGGTGTTTCTGATGCACAGATAGCCTTACACTATTAGGCAATCGTGTCGTCACTTCTTGTGTTTCATTACTTCCGGTGTTTTACTTTATGTTACACATTGTCATGTACATTACTGTTGGCGCTATTCTGAATTTTCTTATCTGAAAATTTGTTGGTGTTTGGTAACGGTGTTGAGGAATTTTGAGTTGGGCCTTCTTTGAAGTAATGTTTGCGTAGTTACGTATGAGATAGGTTGTTTCTCCTATATCTTAGGCCCAATTAAGTGATTAAAGCTTATTTACGTCTGGAAGTTTTTAATTACTTTTTTAGTTATTGTTTGTTATTTATTAGCAATGGAAGTATATTTGCAGTCGTTTCGTTAAGAACAACCAATAACCATTCGATCCAAAGTTCTTGTCCATTACCATTGGAAGGAATACCATTCATAGATTGATAAACTTCCAATCGTAGAAATAAAATTAAAAACGCCAGGAGCTTCCATTGTCTGTTAACCTTTTCGCAGTCGTTTCGGTCGTTTTACAGTGTCCGCTTTCTTTGTTTAAAATGTACAGAGTTCACGGTTGTGTGACGAAAATACTAAAGAAAATATCGTTTCGGGTTCGTGCTGTTGATGTTTTTTTTCTTTTTTTAAGAAAAAAGGTTCAATTTCAAAGTTTTATATTTGTATATCGCCGTGTTTTTGTTATTTTTGGACCCTCACAAGACGGAAATGTATGTAATTGCAATATTTTTGAGGTGTTATTCCAAAACCTGAAATAACAACACGGAACTATTTCAAGATGGCGGTTTGTAAATATGATGTGAAAAAACGTCTTGTCTCTGAAATAAAACTACGCCATGCATTTAACTGATTCTGTCAAATTTCTTTGCGTTTTCTTACTTTGTCATGCCAAGCTGTCATGATGGTTTCGTACTTTTTGTTGGGCATAGAGACGGCGATCACGCTAGTCTCAGGGGTAGACAAAGTTTTACGTTTAGCTCCTCGCTACGCCTCTTGGAACAGGAGCCACAGAGAGCCTCTACGCCCTGCACGATTTCTGGGATAAGAACTATTTATTTGGCATATCTATTATTTGGCCAACGACCGTAACATCTTGCTGAGGGAGAAATGATCACAGAAAGACCCCGTGGGGTAGGGGGTTGACGGGACATCCTTTACAGTCTCCCCACTGCAAAACTCAGGATAGAAAATCATGTACCGATTCCATATTGAAGCCCGCGTGACATGGTTCCCTTCTGATCTTACCTCTGGCTTCCTTCTGAAAAGACCCTTTTTGCCTCACACCGTAACCCAAATGTTCAGTAGCCCATAACGACCATACATATACAAACGAACATGTATACCGTTGCTGATGCATGTACGTTTAAGTACACGTACATATTGTGACCGTCCCTACCCTACTATGAATGGCATTTGTAAAAAGAAGAGGGATAACGCCACACATTCCTCCATAGAACTCTGCTTTCAAGCCACGTGACCGGAGGTCTGAACTGAGCAGACTCTAAAAGCAATATTACGTGAAGAATGAAAATCATACTGATTATAGTTATTTCATGAGATCAGCTGCATTTGCAGCAGCGAGAAAAAATAGCACTGTACGTTTTTATGTCGCTGTACATCCACACAAGTGTGTGCGTGGGGGGGGGGGGCATGGTGAACAGCTAAAAGTGGATTCGAAACGGATATACCCATAGACGTGGGAAGCTTTCCTTTTTTTTGGGGGGGGGGGCGTTGTTTCAGACCGCCGTCATGAGGGAGGGGTATGAGCCTCCCCTCCCCCCTTTGGGATTTTTAAAGTATTTGAGGGTCCTTGCTTGTAATTTGGTGCGGCACATTGTGCAAGTTTAACGGAAAATTGCTGGAAATTTTTTATATGTTATACAGAGGGATCAGATAAGTTTCAGTCGACCCTAGAATAGGGTATAATCCCCGTATTTTACCTGGGGGTTAGCCTCAACTCCATCCTCCCCCGCTTCATACGCCCAGCCTATGGGTTTGCCTAAGCTTTAAGGATCCATAGGCTATCATGCACTTGAACTTCCAAGCAAGTCATCACTGAACAAACGTATTAGGCTTACTCATCGAAATAAAAGGTTTTCGCAGATGCTGTTTTACATCCAGTGTAAAATTATGTCGATTTTATCGGACTGACGAATGAAAATAAATAGTGTATACAAAACTAATGGTAAAGGAAAGAAGGGAAAGATGGAATCTGAAGGTATTTCAACTTCTGTTGCATTTTTATCTTTCATTTTGTGAACCTCATTTCAAGGCCGTCTGTCATGCATATTTACCTGAGGCGGACATTTTCAAAATCCGTGGTTTTCTAAAGATGATCTCATCATCCCTCAGAGTGACAAGTAAGCGAAATTTGCTAAATCAACTTATTTCAAGACGTAGGGAAAGGAATTTTATACGAGTACTTCTGTTTTACGTCATTAGTCTTGCATAACTAATGAGTATCCTTAGGTTTTCAGAGGACAAGAATGTTTTTGCATGGAATCGTCGGAAAGGTAAAACAAGAACTGGCAACGAATGCGAAAGACTGACGTTTCATGATGAGAAAAATAAAAACCTGTCATAAATAGTTGGGACACATCATTTTACAAAGTGAAATTTAATTAACATGTAAGGGCTCCTATATTAGTATCCCGTGACCGCAAGAAGTGAAAACCCCGCGTTAGCTCAGTTGACAAAGTCTTTCAACGTTCCCGTCTTCCATGTGGAATTCAGTGATAGTTTGGGAAGAAAGTTTGGCGCAATACAGGCCTGAAATCCCGCAACCTCTTTTTTGGTGGATTAAGTGTTTGAGGTTGAATTAAAAAACCGCATGCGCACTTATATCGTTTGGGACCAGCTCAAACGGAAGCAATCGTTCGAAATGACTATTTATTAGAAAAACACATGGGCTGTATCCGTGTTCACCTGTCCCGACAATGAGCTAAATCCGTCTATACAGTGAACCCAAATTAGAGTCCGGTACACGCGAGCCAGTTTCGATTGTGGTGGCCTGAATTCTTGGTCAAATCTGGCTGCTGCCTAACTTTAGTCTATTTGACATTGTAGCATATTATATACATTCACGTTTTTTTGTTTTTTTTTGCATGTACATTTAATTATATATTTAAGGTAATTAGGCCATTAGGGTTCAAATTCATATATTGGACTAGGAGAGATAGGTAGCAGCTCTATCTTCCGACCCCCCCCCCCTCTCCCGTATGTTCCGACACCCCTGTGTTCCGACAACCCTGTGTTCCGACAAGTCCTTTACGTTACCCATTCATATATGTTTCAACACCTCTGTGTTCCGACAAACCGCTATGATTATTCTGATGCAGTTCATTTGGTAACATTAGCCGGGTCAGTGTGTCCGATCCACTGTGTCCTCATCTGTTATCTTAACAACAATCGTTCACACATGATTCAATACCTCTATCTACGAGTTGTCGGAACATAGGGGTGTCGGAACATAAAGCAGTCACCGCTAGATACGGTTACGCCGCTGTATTCGGACATCTCTTTGTTCCGATGTCTCTATATTTCCGACAAGTTTTCATTGAGGTCAGTGTTAGGATAAAGGTTAGGTTCTAATCTAACCATGCACTCTAAAATCAATTTGGTCACGAGGAAACTAAACCAATATTTAAGGGCCAGAATTTAACCCAATTTGGGTCAAATATAGTCTTATTTGGGTCATTATTTGACCTAATAATTTTAGTCAGTTCCCTCCTGACCCACTTTTGGGTCAAACTGACCCAACTGTTTTTACATTGTAGAACAGGATGTAGGATCCTGCTCTATGAATGTAACCTTTATCCCAACACTGAGTTCATATAGATTTGTAGGAACATCTGAACATAGAGGCGTCGGAACATGCAGAGAGCAGTTCACCCCCTTCTCCCAAATATTTAGCTGACCGTGTGTGTATAACCATACTTACGTACAGGCAAACCATTGTATTCCGTAATAACAACTGAATCGTGAGATAGCTTTTGTAGTTTTCATTTTTTGGACTCGCTTTGAATAGGCTCCCAGTTTAGTTGCCTCCCATTCCGGACCAATTCCAAAAGCTGGACCTTTCATTGTTGTCTAATTTGGGACATGAATTCGGTAAGCGAGTCCCAATCTGGACTCGGGTGTTACAATCCTCGTTACTGAATTGAGGAGAAGGCTAAAAAAATTTAAAAATGCTCCATAGCAACCCATAACTTGCACAAATAAGTGCATGCGAGAAATTTTTACTTCACATTTTGCAAACGAAATGATCTACGGAATTATTGTGTTTGATTTCAATTTGAGGTTTGCAGTTTGAATGGGTACTCCAAAACTAGTTCTGTTACGTCTTATTTGACTGTTTTATATCTTCAAAGGAGTTTAATATTTCCATCGTGGTGACGTCCTGTCAGATTCGCATGTGACAAATCGCACAAATGTACAGACACCTATATGTCGGCCCACGGAGAATACCGTGTGACACCGTCGAGACCGAGAGGCAAACCCCTGGTAACGTAGGCACAGGAAGCTGTTCTTGACAGGGGGTGAACGTTGTTTCGGACCACCTGTTATGCGGGAGGGGTCTAAAGGAAGGGAGTGTCCCCTCCTTTTTTGGAAAAAAAAGTTTGAATATTTGAGGGCCCATGGATACTGCTTGATGCAACATATTTGCGTTTTGTTCAAATTTGAAGGAAAATTACCGCAATATTTTGACAATTTCATAGGGGGAACTAATAAGGGGTTTCCGTCCTTGATATGAGGGGAGTCGAAGCATATTTCCGTCCCTCAAATTTTTAACTGGGGGATTTAGTGATCCAGGTATGCACTGTCTCCTTTCGATGGCAACGGACACTACATGGTACGCAGCCTGCGATCGCAGTGTAGGATTTCACAGGCGAAGGAAGCGTGGGGTGGCTGGGGGTGGGCTACATGGAAAGACTCGGAAGAAATGCATGAAGTCGCTCTATGCTAGATTACGCTAGCTAAAAGAAAAATCCAAATAACACATGAAATGAAATACATGAATCGATTTATTTGAGAGATAATGAGTTGATCTTTATTTGCTTACTTGAATGGTATTATAAGTCGCACATTTTATTTCCCTCCTTGACAGTACGCTTTTGTATTTCTTCAAATAAACATTACCATAACAAGAAACAACGAGTAATTAGGTCAAGCAGGTAGCATTCGCAAGGAACTTAATGTACAAACGTGTATGCGAAAAAACAGCGATTTCAAAGAACAGTTACTGAAACAAGATAATGAGAGGTATACTCAAGAGATTAATGAGAAAGAAACGAATTGACATTTAACTTAGTCAATACATTCACAGAAATTCTAATACAACAAAAAGCTCACCTCTAGTCTTCCCTAATTTGAATATCTTTAGGTAAAGTGACAAAACAGGCGGAAGAGAAACATGAGCTATGTTGCACTGTTTTGAAAAATAAACGCTTCAATTCTTTAAAATGTTCATACGAATACCCTATCTTACTTTAATCTTTCAAGAATTCAAGGTCCTCATTGCATAATGGTACCATCTTTATCGTACCTGTCATCGAAGTTCTGTTTGAAACTAGTTTGCAATCACAAGTAATATAGCCTACGAAACGAACACTTGAAACAGTGCACATAAAGTAGTTTGACATTTATCGTTCTTCTCCGGTTAAAAACAGATTTATAGCGACTCAATAAAAGACAAAATGTAATTATTTTACGCAAACTTGACAGTCGGCCTCTTGCAGTTGACCAAGGTGTAAGTAATTCAGACACGTAGCCTGCGTGGCTTAGGTATACATGCTTGAGGGAAAGCCCGTCTTTGACTGTGGCGGATTTGTTTGTTTGTTTGTTTGTTTTTTTTTTTTTTTTTTTTTAGTTAAGACGAATGGGGAAGACTTTCATAGATTAAAAACAAAAATCATGAAAAATAAATAGTAATTTCCAGGTTCGGACAACGTTTTATGGGTGGCGCCATGATTTGCCTGGCAGGACAGGCTCCACGACGAACGGGAGGGGGAGTGGACAGGGGAAAGCGACCTGAATCCCTGATATGGGCGACAGGGTTTATGGGAAGGATGTCGACGGGAGGAGGGTTGATGAGGTTACTGGCCTGCACACACCCATTAACAATGTTACTGGCAAGGCAGTGTCGGGATATACGTGCAACCAAGAAACTATGACAAATGGAATAAAAGCAACGTTTTCGTTATTAGGACTGATCTTTCATTAACTCATCACATCTCCCCAGAGGCGACGGAAGCTGTCCTCGACTAGGAAGGGCGTTGAACGTTTTCTCGGACCCCTGTTCTGTAGGAGGGATCAAAGGGGGAGGGTCCTCACAGGCAATTTGGTGCAATATTTGAGCAAATTGTAAGGAAAATTAATGCAAATTTTGACGTTTCACAGAAGGAACAAATAAGAGGTTTTCTCTCTTGAATTGAGGGGGCCGAGCCATACTTCCACCTTAACAAAGTTTAAAGGGGCGCTACCCTAGTGTTTCTTCGAGGTAATAAATCCATTTGGGAGACGTTATACAGGATTTTGACTGCAGTGGAAGATAGCCTACCGCACTTTTCTTCAGAAAGTAGGCACGATGAATAATTAACCGCTGCGCACCCGAGGAAGGAATAGATATCCGAACATCATGCATGAACAGAACGCCCAAATTCAATGTATTATTTAGCCAGAAATATTAACACCTTTATGACGAAAAGTATAATGTGAAAAGAAAAATTTGTATCCTTCTAGTTGTCTTAAGGACAAAATTGTACTTAGCCTATATATTATGAAGAGTGGAGCTATAATGCTGAGCGTATTTTGTAAAAGTGCGGCATACACCTTTTCGGACTAAAGCTATAGGCCGGTTTTCATTTTCAACTTTCCAGGCACTGTAAACTAGTATAAGAACCATATATGTGGTCATCCCTCTGTGGCTCCTCTGGGCCAAATACGGATATATAGCTTTGAGTTGAACAGTATTCAACGTTCAAAGCTTTATAGCGTCATACTGATGTATGAATTGACCTAAATCTGAACAAAGAATATTAAAGGTGAGAAACGAATTATAACGCCGTCATGCTTGACATGCCAATTGTAGGAGGGCAGAATGTGCGCTCTTTTGGTTAACATAGGCGAGGATTTACTTGAATCTATTACAGGAAGTCCTTTACTGAAACCATAATTTTCAAAAGGGGGCATGATATTAATTTCGGTGACATTGCTCCGTAACAGTGGCGTACGCAGGGGAGGGGATTGGGCCATGGCCCTCCTCACGGATGCAATTTTTTTTTTTTAGATCCTAAAAATACGCTATTTTGTAACACAAATTTTACCTCAAAAGATAGCATATTTGGCACCAGATTGCATGTAAGAACACCTTTTTTTCAAAAAATTTCAATTTTTAGTTCCTAAAAATACGCAAATTTTGTAACTGTGCACAAATTTTACTTAAAAAAGGCAGTATGTGTGCCACCAGATTGCATGTAAAGGCAGCTTATTTTTCAAAAATTTTCAAAGGGGAGGGGACACCCCTCCCCTCGCCTCCCCTTAGACCCGTCCCCAGGCCGGCGATCACGGATGCCCTTTTGTTTTAGTTTCTAAAAATACGCAAATTTTGTAACACAAATTTTACTTTCTACACCAGATTGCATGTAAAGACACCTCATTTTTCAAAAATTTTCAAAGGGGAGGGGAAATACCCCTCCCCAGGCTGGCGATCACTTAACACACTGCATGGCCCCACCTTGAGAGAAATCCTGCGTACGCCACTGCCCCCATAATGCCCGTCCCTCTCGACCACTGACCCAATCAGATATGTCAGTTGATATATTACGCAACAAATTCCGAAGATGTTCATGTAGACCTTTAACGTACTATCTGTCAATGAACAGATTTTGCTACAGCTAACAAGGCTTTGTTAAGGGCGGGGCATACTACAGCCGTGATTTTCAATCCAAAATCCGATCCGAATTTTTCTAAATCGGACCAATAGTTTTCATTCAGACATTGTTCTGAGGATGGTCGAGCTGTATCGATAACTGATCCTAATTTGTCTTACGATGAACTGTTCTGCTATCATTATTTAACTTATATCACCCAACAGAGCCACAGGCCCGTAGCCAAGGGGGCCAAGGGGTAAAGCCCAATTGACATTTTAGTCTCCCCCTAGAAAGTTTTCAAGTTGCATTGACTTAATAACTTTTAACACATTTTCCCCTCTGAAAAATTTTTCGCCCCCTAGAAGCCATTTCACCCCACCTTCAGTGCCTTGTCTGACTACGGGCCTGGAGAGCAATATTTGTTTGAAAATCAATATCAATAATAGCTGTCTATGTGACGTCACGAAATAATTAGTTCACATTTCATTTTCGTAGTCCTCTGATACAAATCATATATTTACACAGATTGACAAATATTTGGCTCTTTCTGACCAGGGATGGAGAAGATTTCAACTAAAACTCACAAAAATCGAACCGTAATTCTGTCTGAAATCGCTCTAGTGTGACCCACGCTTTACTCTGGAATTATTTTAAGAGAGGAAAACAAGTTCAAAGGTCTCTAAGCCAAATATATTCTCATTTGCAACGGTCACGAGACGAGTCTCAATGAATGGGATCCCTTACCTCATTGGCATTTATGCAAATTGATGGCTTTTCTTACTGTAACAAAATGTAAGTGTTGACTGTCTCCTGCCCTTGTCTGCTCTTCCTCCCTACGCCTTCGTATTGTCTTAGAGTCCCTGCCAGTCTTTTCTGAGTTAGGCTATAATCCTGTTAGTTTCTTGATTTTCTGCAGTTCAGCTATGCGTCAATACGGTGAGTTACCACTTATAGTAGTTAATCTTTTATAGGTTAAAGGCAAGGGTGGCGATTTGCTCTCAGTGTGGGGGACATGACCTTCAAATACATTACTGTTTGAAAAATCGAAGTCAATGGGAGATTTCTCAAATATTGGGGGACGTATCCACTGTTCCTCCCGGGATCGCCGCCCATGGTTAAAGGACGGAATGTCTAACACATTACACGTGGGAATGTGAAAAAGATTGAAAGTGAAACTAATTGGTTTAACTGCGTTCCTCATAGCCATTACTATTATTATGTTCAGAAGCAATGGAAACCGCAGAGGAGGATGGGGGCGGGCTCACTCTCCTCTCTGTCGCACAAATATATGCTTAATACTTATCCCCTCTCTCTTTCTAATTAATCCCCCGTGGTTCCCACATCCCAACTGTCTTCTTCATATTCCATGGTTAATAGAGGTAAGTGAATAAAAAATTGAAAGATAACAGTTTCTTATCTGAAACATCTGACAAGATGGTCCTATTCAGGCCACGTGGGAAATGGTTCAGCTACCGGTGCTAGGAGTTGGCTGTCAGTATTACAACCCATGATCAGACACTTAGGTGGTGAAAGGCGAGGGGGGGGAGTAGCTTCCAGGGGCAAGTTATGCAGGTGGGGAATATGATGCATAGAGTAAAGGTTATAGTGAGCTTCATACTAATAATTTTAGGAGGCGAACATGTTTCTTCGGGGAGCCCCTCCCCCCACCTTGACTAAGGGCCTGCAGCCTGGATACACTCATACTTAGAGTGAACAGGGTACATGGTTTAGCCCTTTCGTGGTTAGCTCGAGGTATTATGTATGCCCCTAGGAGATTCAAATTGTCTACATTCGCCCCTTGTCTTCCCACAATGCATTGCACTAGCTGAGTTTTGACTATTTACGACCATGTGATCTACAACATACTGACTGGGAAATGGGAATAGGATTGTGTTTGAGAAACAGCATCGTGTGTTCATGTTGAAGCGTTTTCTCTTATCTCTACCCCCTCCCCCAAATCCGGTAATTTACATATTCATGGTCAAATCTAGGAATGGGACAACCAGGTCGTGGCCCCCTTGCCCTGCTCACAAAATTAAATACAGTTCCACTCCCTTTACAATGTGACACCTTTTCGACCATATAACCTACACAAATTTTAAGTTCCGTACTGCCAGCATTCAGAAACAATTATATTCGTTCAATGCAAGAGCTCCCTCCCTCCATTCTCTTTCGATGCATGTGAGCGCAACATATGAGGTTGATTAGTGGGGTTCTGTACAGGTGATGGGTCCCAAATATTACGCTGGGTAACACTATGAAGGAAAATTCCTGCTCAGGGGTGTAGCAAGACCCTCTGGTGTGGTGCCCATGGACAAGGAGGGTGAGGGCCCCCAAACCACTGGTACCGTATCTCAAACCCAATTGCATAAACCCACTCGCAAATTCACGCAAATATAAGTAAACAAAAACACACCGTATGGTACAATATGCGATACTTTAAGTACCTGAGGCCCGAGTACAAAACTTGAGCATCATAGACAAGCCCCGAAATCCAAAAAGTGTTAATTTTGTTGATCCTTGGTCGGGGACCCCTGGACTTTCGGGGCCCTGGACTCTTGGGCATTATCTAACCGCTTGCTGCGCCCCTGATTCTTCTTTGGTGCGTTTTTACATTGTTCGCATTGTTTCTAACATGAAAAAGCAAACGAAATATAGTTGATTGTTATTGGCATACGGTGTTTTTATACTTTATATTTGTGGTGTTACACTGGGATGGGCTGCATGGCCAGCTGGTAGAAAAGTGTACCTATTTCACCTAAAACAACGGCATTTTCAGTCTGTAATATTCTGTAAATTCAATTCCATGGATTTACATTTGGCATTAAATATTGTGCAGAATCCCTCGAAGTGTAGCAAAAACGTGTTATTTTTTATTTCCTCCTAACATAACTGAAAAAACATACACAGATTTTATGGGTCGTAATATTACAAACGCATGCATATGAAAACTGCCCGGCAATATTGCTTTAACATAATCCATTACCTCGGGCAAACTGATACAAACTCTTTCAAGACCTACGTAACAAATTACTATATTATAAAACACAGCCAAATTTTGTGCGCAAGATACGGAAGTTAAAAAAGTGACATTTGCTCTCAACATAAAGAGATCTTTTAACATTAAAGCTTTTAAAGTTAATTCTTTCTCAAAAACACAATATTCCACCCCCATTTTTTAAAAGTAAATATCTTTTTAAGTGTTTCAAGTTTTTTCCCAGTTATTTGAATATGTCTTGATTAAGAGACAGAGTTGCTATGGCAACTGTATTAGTAAATTTATCGATGGAAGAAAAATCCCTTGTCTGAAGGTAAATGATAGCTTATGTTCGGCGTTGCTGACAGCGAGTATGTAGACGTTATTAGAGAATTGAATGTATCTTGAGGGCAAGATGTGAAATTTATACAGCGGCCTTCGAAGAAAGTGACAAGAAATTAAGAAATTACATTGACGACAATTTTTAAAAGCCAGCTTATGTCATAGGCAGCTCTTGCCTTCTTCGAAAGTGAATGTCAAAAAAACATTTATTTGGATAGGATTTTTATTTCAGCTAATGATAATCGGATAAAAGTTTTGTGATAGTTGAATCCGTTTTTGAGCATTTTAATGGTAAATTTGTCAATTTCGAGGGCTTAAATAAAGGCAAAAATAGAAAATATGGGAAATATCTGAAGCACGTTACGGTAAAATGGGAGTCATTTGTACAGTAGCCATGGTAACATACAGCTATCGAATTAATGTAAAATCCTGGCTATGCATGAATTGCCTGCACACGTGGGCCTATAGC
>WURT03641565.1:0-19960 GCA_009936505.3 Holothuria glaberrima | reverse complement strand
CTACCTTTATCGACCTATATATATATATATATATATATATATATATATATACATATATATAACCACTTTATGATCCCTGAAGTGGTGCTGGGCTGTACCTCGCCGAGCCGGATTCAGATATACAAAGCTCCGCCTTGCAAACATGAAGGCACTTGTATCTAAAATAACGTTGGCCTATGAAATTGAAGCTATTTAATTATCCCTCATATTTACTGGATACGTGTTTAAAGAGGCAACGAGGTTCGCAATTGTTTAGTGTTTTCGAATACAAACGTCGACTCAAAGATAACCGATGTAGCCGGGAATTATTGAAGAAAAGGGACTCACGGCGGCAGCAGTTCCATAGCTGTAGAAAATGAACGTTAAAACAATATCCATGAGTTACACTTCCCAATAAGGTAGTGGTAAAGTTCGAAAAATAGTGGCTCGCAAAGCGCGCCACAAAATTGCAGTTTTGAGAACTTTTGTGCAATTTTAGCCGCATGTTTGACTCATAAAGTGACAGTTGGTCCTTATGTTCATGTCGAGATATACGTGAACGTTTTGTTGTTTATAATTTTTCCTGCCCAAACTCTTATTTGGGGGGGGGGGAACACACAGGGGCCACAGCCAAGCTTTGGGTGGCACGTGTTCCCTCCTCCTGGCAACGCCACTTTCAATTAATAAAGACAGTTGTCACTTGATCTTTACTTCTGTACAAATAAAATGTCACATCTAACTTATTTTAATATAATATCACTTGACACATTAGCAATATGTAACATCAAACTTATAGTCATTTCATACCTTCTAATTCCACATATTCAACATTTTTAAACACTCTTTTTGGGCCTAATGACTATGATCGAGGACCCAGTAAATACTCTAACCTTATCAAACATATTAATGCTTGAAGCCGACATTTGCTAACATTACCCACACATTGCGCCATTTCCTTCTCCCATTCACCTCGTTAACAACTCTTCATCCTCCCCATGAATAAAATAAAAAGGAGAAGAAAGGATATGACCGTTTTTCATCGTAAGAGAGTTTTACCGCAGCTGAATCTCGAATGAATCAACAGGTTGTATTACAAATAAAGGTGATATATATCAGCTGGATCTTACACGCCTCCGTAGAAATTTGGAGTGTGTTTTCACCGTTTTGGGGAACCGAAATGTCGAGTTTAGGACCTAATGTTAAGCTTTTAAACTAGTACTGAACAAGGTGTCCTAACGTGTAGTTCACATGTAAATTGGCTCCTGCTCATTCTCTCTTTATAGTTGAAAATATCCTCAGTTAATGGACCACACATAGTACGCATGCTATCAAAATCAACAAACATGGCTGCTTCCGCAAAATTATGTGAAGGAAAAGGTGCAATTTAAGGATAAAACCTGATCACAAAATGTACGGTAGTTGCTGTTAGCCATTTGTATTTTTTACATTTTAAGTTGTCTACATATCGCCCTGCATTGCCTAACATCACCTTAAAATAGACATATTTGGTGCCGTTTTATCGCGTTCTAAACAAAATTAGGTAGGAGAGTAGCTAATGAAGAAATTTATGGATTTGCAGCCATGAAAGTTCAAAAACTTTAGTATTTGTAACTTTTAAAATGACTGCATTCCAGACTTATATAAATTCGTTCATTGATTTTTGAACGTTGAGTTGACTTTTCGTCAGAAGTGTGAAGTCTAAATTATAATTTTGTAGGAGGTTAGACAGGATTGCCTGGGCTGTTCGTGATCAGGTTTAATAAAGACGCTGTTCAGTTAATAGTGGCGTCGCAAGACTTTTCAAATTGAGGGGGCACTAAGGATGAATGGTCCGCCGGAGGGGCACACTAAAATAAAGGGCTGAGCGTTACTGGGAGGTAGCGTGGTAACGCACAGTGATCACCTACAGGAGTTGGTCCCAAGGGCCTACTGTAGGGCCCCAGTATGGCCCATGGACAATGCTCCATTTGGGTTTCAGGGGGAGAAGCCCTTGGAAGCTCTAGTTCTAGGTTGAATTGTGACCACTAGAATGAATCATTTAACTATCTCCTAAATGGCATTGCATGCGCACTAAACAGGCCATAATAATACAAACCACAATTTGACCATTTTGGTAGCCTTACTTGCATTCTCACTTTAATGATGGAGGGGGAAGAATGGGGACTACGGATCATACTTAGGTTTGCATTGAGTATTGCTCCATCTGGTACAGCTCTATGTACTCACAAGTAAAGGTAAACGGAATAAGGTATTAACGTCAGGTACCCTTACCCCTTTTTCCTATACCAGAGCGCTGCGGTAAAAGTACTAACCTATGAGAGCAATGGTATATATTTAAAAAAAACCAAACCACAAACGTAGGGACTTTTGCAAAGTAAACAATGTAATGTTCAATCGTTATCGTTCTTTAACATTTTGAGGCCAGTGTTAGTTTTATCGTTATATAACATTACAATCCTTCCCATTCTGAACCTTAAACTCATGACAAAGAACACACATAGCCACAAATCGCCACTCCGTGAATATTATACTTTTAATTTTGCAAAACTCTTTCATGATTTTTCTTGAAAAGCGTCAACTAAAGGGCAACTAAACAGCAGTGAATAGGTACCAAAGAGCTACAAACTATTTTCCTATAAACTTTCATCACTCCCCAAAACATTAAGTTTACATTTTTTCTAAACCCCTTCAAATACTGCCTAGCAGGTGTCCAAACAAATGGATCCCATTTTGTTTGTAAAACTGCCAATCGTGGAAACTAAAATACACAAAAACTAATGTCGTGATGTAACTTTACCAACTGAAAAAGCCCGTCAAACTAAAAAGAAACAATTAATAAATTAATTTTGAGCAGTACTGACACCTGAGGTAAGTAGATACGAATTATTTGTCATTAATATTTGTTTGTCTTAAAAACAAATCACTTGGGTATAAACAAAGTTAAAAATTCAATAAGAAGCCAATGCAAACTGCAGGCATCCTTACTTAAAATTACTTCATCTAACTAACTTATTACTAACTACTTAAATTTACCTGAAAGTTGTCTCTTGCTATAGCCATAGGCGTGAGAGATGGTGGTGCTGGGGGTTGCAGACCCCATTCCGGCAGATATTTGTTATTTTCGGCCAAAACTAATGCTATTTTCCGGTATACATACTTTTATATTTGCCGACAAAAGTGCTCAGACCCCCAGTCCCCAAATGAAAGTAGTCCGGTACGCATTTAGCTGTAGAAGTCCAGATCAAAGTTTACACTAAGTCAAAGATTTACCTGCCCAATGGACCACATGTTACACCCCTTTTTTCTTGAATTTCCGGGTCCGAGCTCTAGTGTCTGGGTCCCAGATACAATTTCGAGGGTCTGAGTTAATTTTTTAAGTACTGCACAGATTTTGAAATAACAGGGTGCAGTAGCATCAATATATAATGATCATATTGGGTGATTCAGTTCTGCATTGCAGTTGGTAAAGATTGGAGAATCGAGACAAGGTTACCAAAACTGCTTTGTTTGTTTAATTTTCTTTAGTGTATTGTAACAGGAGTGGACCCCGGGAACCTCAAGTGCACCGAGAGTCACAACGAACATGAAATGCGAGTTTGCACTCGTGGAGTCAAAGAGGCTGTGTTAGGGCCCCTGTGTTAGGCCCCTGGCGGTGTCCAACGACATAGTCCAGGTGGGTGCCCAGTGGGCGAAGCCCCGGAAGCTCTCTCAACTTTTCATATTTAGAACTCACATACTACATGAAGGTCAATTCCTTTCATATTTTATGAAATGCATATTCATGGCCGACCACAGGTTACTACAATCTTGCTGGTGAATTCCGACAAAGAATTCCATGAAATGAATATTATTAGTGTACTTGCATTTACCCAGTTTTAGGATTAGCTTGTTCGTTTTAGGTAGGTTTTGGGTTTTTTTTTTTTTGGGGGGGGAGGGTAATTAATTTGCACTCTCATTTCTTCAACCTAGCTCACTCGTTGGCACAACGGCCATTTTTGGTCAATTGATTAATTGCACAATTAGAGAAACAAAATAAGGAGTGACATACTTGGCAAAAAGAACATTATACAATACCTAACCGAGTAAGGCCAACCGCTAATTCAAATGCACTATGACACGAAATGCCAATCAATATCAGCGGTATGGTTACGTATACCTTCCAACGGGAATTTGTCACTAGGGTGTAGTATTTTAAACGCGTTCATGGAGGAAAGAATGATTTTAGTCAGTCAGTACATTAATGTCAGCAAACATTCAGTTTAAAGACTCGTGCACATGAGCGATAAGGGATTGCAAAGTTTTTCTCTCGAAGAAGCATTAAAACACGTAATTAATTTACTTCAAAACACAAATTCAGCAGAACTAGAAAGAATTATTTGGTTCAATTTTAAAATGAAGTATTTTCGAGCACGTGGTGGTTGTAACGTTTTTACCATGTTTTCATTTTTAGTATGGATTTGTCTATTATTTGCGTTGCCTGGACAGTATGTACTTTACCAATACACTCGCCGAGACGAATGTCTGGCTGGCCATGATATTCGAGAGGTGAAGGAGGGTAAGTCCACTGACACGGAAGTGTCCCAGCAGATTCAAGGATACCTCAAAGAAAAGGATGGTACAGCTGATGAGAGTACCATTTTCATAGTTCCCCGTCATAAACAACCCAAATGGGTACCATACGTTCCAGTGAAAAATAGGAATAAATTTGAAGCATTATTTCGTGATTTTGAAAGTCTGAACGTCGTTCCTGAAGATCTTTCGGATTCTGATAAACTTGTTAAGGACGCCGATAGGTAAGTAATGCACTTGGGACATGGGTGAGTTCTCAGCGGAGTAAACCTATACAGTCTGAAAGGGTCGTCAGCTTCACTTATTTTTTATCAATTGGTTTCAAAACAGTTTACCTTTGCTTTCCAAGAGGTAAAGATCAAGGCGTTACAGCCAAGATCGGTAGTAACACCAGAATCGTGCTTTAAGGTCATCGGATGAAAAGATTTAATATAAAAGTTATAAAAACTAATTAGACATTATTTACATTTGAGAAAAGAAAGATCGGCATTTGAGTGAAATAGAAAACGGTAATCTTTCAATACAATGTAAATTATGTACAGTAATGTGTGAAACTGTGAAAATCTACACTTGAGGTAATAGGTTTTACACCATTTAAGCATGGACAAAGCAAAATACTAGCATACATAAAATTAAAGATGACTAGCGACGATATTTTCTCTGACTGAAATGGAAGCACTTTTATTCTGGTTTTAAAATCTTCCAAGTCCCTGAAAAATTTGCAGCAATGTCAATTAAAAGACAGCGATCGGTCTCTCGCATTTTGCCAACTTTATCGCTACAGGTCCGTAGCAAGACAAGGTACTGAAGGGGCGAAATAGCTTTTAGACACCCCCTCCCCGACTAGGGGCCTGTATCGCTAGTATGCTCAAAAGAGTTTCTTCAGTTCACGAATATGAGAACAAGATGGCAATTCGTGTAGCCCAAACTCTCAGACTTGTTTACGTATTTTATGGATTCACTTTTGCAATTTTTTCACCTGCTGAAAAACAAATATGGGCTAAAACCAATGTTAGATTATTAATCTCTCCCCATATTTGATCTCTGATATCTATGTGAATAGTTACGTAAGCACAAGTTTTCGTGGTCAAGTACCCACCCACCAAATTTAAATTTGATCGGACATACGGTTTTGGAGTAGGTTGTGACACATTTTTTTTCCTAAATTGATGGCAAATTTGATCTTTGACCAAAAAATTGACTATTTGGCCCCTACCCTTAGAAACCGAAAAGCACTGTTTTAAAAGCTGCCATATCAATCCTAACATATCGTGTAGTTTTCTGACTTTTTCCAACATACTGATTGGCAAATTATAGCAAGAAAAAAATTAGCAAACTTTACCTTTGACCTATGACGTCAGGCGTGGATACGGGGGCGGACCCGGCGCACGCCCCCCTTTTTTCGATGACCAACGACTTTTTATCAACGATCCTGCAAAAAAGCAAAAAAAAAGGTCCTCAAAAATTCGGATAGTGCAAGTATGCAAGAACTGAAGTGAAAAAAGCAAAAAAAAAAAGGGGCCCACCCCCCTGTCGGGCTTCCTGGCGCCACCCCTGTGTGTGCGTCCCCCTCCCCTTTCTCAAAATCCTGGATCCGCGCCTGGACGTCATCAATTACCCATGCACAAGATTTTATGGTCAGGTATCCTACCCACCAAGTTTGAGCTTGATCGGACGGTTTTGGAGTAGTTTGCGACATACTGTTTGCCAATAAACGCCGATACTCCGTCAGACAAGCAGATACTCGGACACTCAGACACGCCTTCACAGTACAATATGTCATCTCCCTATACATTACATAGGTGGAGATGAGACAATAAGAAGGCAATCCAAGGAGCTGCAAATCTCATCTCCCTTCCCCCCCCCCCATTAGAGAATTCGCCCCCTTGAAAGTTGGGAAAACTTGTTCTGTCCTTGAAGTCTCTCCTTGTTTTACAACTGACAAAAAGCCACATTCTTGCAGATTACATGGTCCAGTGACCGCCTATACTTCTAAGGAAATCTGAACTCACAGTCTTTTGTCAGGACGTGAAGACCTGGTAGAAATTCCAATGACAATTTGTTGTTTGCGGTTCTCTATTGTTAAAAAATCGGCCAAGTCGTGACGCTATCGGTCAAGTCATGACTTCCACTTTAAAGGGGTAGATTTTTCTTATGATAGTCTCTCTATATATTTTTGGTTAATGAAATTTCCCAACATACTGACAAACAAATAATGACATAAGACCACTTTCAAGTATAAAACTTCGACCTCGATCTTAAGTGAGTTACTAGGATGTACTATTTATAATTATGTCTCACAACTCTCCACATATTACGTACGTATATGCAAATAATGGGTAAAAACCAGTTTTACCTCATTTGACTGTTGACCTTTTGGTTTTTGAACTACTTTTACCAAAGTACCCTCGACTCTCTGGCGAAGAGCCAACAGGCGAAACCAAACGTTACTCCCAGAGGAGTTCTGCTCCCCAAAGGGGCTACATCCACGAATAGAAAGGACAACATTGATTTCTGACCTACAGCGTCTATGATTACGTATGCAGAAGTTTTCACGGTCAGGTACATATCACCAACTTTGAAATTGATCGGATATGGTTTAGGAGGAGTTGACAACACAGTTTTTCGCATTTTTTTTAGCAAATTTGACCTTCGGACCTACATTTTGATCTTTGTCCCCGTTCTTGGCAACAGAAAATTGGTATCTTTAAAATAGTTTTATCAATCCTTACATATCAAGTGGTTGTATCACTTTTTCAAACGTACTGATAGGCAAATAATGGCAAAAATCAATTTTTAGCAAATGTGACCTTTGAACCATGACGTCATCAATTACGTTTTCACGTTCAGATACCTACCAAGTTGCAACTTGACCAGGCTAATAATTCAGGAGGAGTTTGCGACTCACTTTTGTGCTCACTCATACATTCAGCCAAACCTTCACATTTCTGATGTTAGGAGAAGCACAAAACCTCATCTCCCATATACATTACATGATAGGGGAATGAGGTAACTAGGTATAGTTGTAGTCTGCTCTTCTCCTGCTATCAATCTGCGCTAGGTCATGCAGTTTTCAATTAGAAATAAAGATTGATGAAATAAACGGGTTGTTGTATTAAGGCAGACATATTAAGGAATACCATCTTCTCTGGTGACTTAACTTTGACGGACATATATTCAAACAATAGTAATACTTTCATTTATTGATAACTAGTGCAGATCACTCAGTAGCAGCATTTCGCACACAGAAGTGTGCATGTGGATATGGCCTTGAGCAATTTAAACCCATACATACCATTGCAGCTTTTTTTAAAAGGTGTACCAGATAGATGTATTTCATTTAAACTGGAGGAGGGACCAGAAGTAAACTTACTAAGGACTTTTTGCCCCCTTAAAACCTGTAAAAATATGTATGTTTATTCATATAATTATTCCGTTTGTTAACAATTATACGGACCGTATTTTTATACTTTTTGTTTAGGAAAGGTGATGATAAACCGTGGGAATTGTTTTACCAGGACATTAATCGATATCAGCTTTATTCATACAACAACACTGCGTTACTCGATTCGCTTTTTACTTATCTTCAAGGCTCACCAATGAAGATTTGCCGTGAGTAGGATCTCATTGTATATATCTACTTAACTTAAACACGGGAACGTCATGTACGCTCAAAAGGTGTGCCATGGCTTGTAAATGTGTTTGTGCTTAACACAAATGGCAACATCAAACTGTCTTTTGACCAATCTTAACATTACGCAATGTAGTTTGTAGGAGAAATGTGAGTGATTTTCTCTGTTTTTTCTTTATTTGGCAAGAATTATCGTGCATACCCTGTCCTATGACGTAAAACAGTACACGTCGCCAGGATGATCTCTAATATGTGAAATCTTAGGAATATTGAGATCAGATCCTATTGATATGATTTCCTTACATGTAAAACATCCACGAATCCGAAAAGATGTACTAATTAAAAAAGCAGAGCAAAACAAAAAATCCACTCACATGGTTCAAGTAATGGTGTATCTGTCAAGGACTCCATACTAGTACAAAAATGCCCCAAACATTAATCTGTTCAGGAAGTCTCTTAGAAAAGATATTTTCCTCTAGTTAACTCTCTTAAAGTGTTATCCGGCATATGTTTCATCATCCAACACACTTTTTTAAATTTTCATTGAGTAAAAATTCTCTGTGGTCATTCAATTTTGCTATCAATTAAGGTTATTTTCTAATTGTAGTGGCAATTATTACTTTTACCTTAGGCTAGAACCAGACTAGAAAACTCTTTCCCTTTTATTTAGTTCCTTTTAATTGTGTACATAGTACTATTGCTTTTGTTCCAGATGTGTTTATTTTACAGTAACTTTGTACCGCAACGGAAATAATCAATTGAAGTAGACATACAAACAAAACAGATCCATGCATATTAAGTAAAGTTGGAGTGAACTGTCTGCCGCAGTATCGCGTGTAAAGAAAGATCCTACAAACGTACTAACTCATGTCGATTATTTAATATGTTTATGCACAGTTTGATTGGCTATGACAATGGCCAAATTTGGATACGTCTGGCAATGAACATCTTGCCTTGTCACGCTGTGCCTTGTAGTAAAAAGGTTAAAGGTAATAGGCATTCGCAACAAAATTTACTTTGAAAAATCAGCAAACTCTTGCAAATCTCCTCTTATTTGCATTACATGCACCTCTAAAGACATTTTGAACGTATTACAAACAATAGGTATGCCTAAAGCAAGGAGAAATTCTTGAATTTTACAATTTATTAACAAACATATTGTCACATGATCAAAATATACCATTCATGAACTGGAATGACTGGGTATACTAACTCTGATTGGGGTGACTGCATTTTCCCTTTAAGTTTGCAAACAACTTGGCAACAAAAAATAAGTGTACTTCTAGTTTGGGTTCATCGAAGACCCTGTACAGATTTACATTCTCTTTGCGAATAGTACGGTACTCGGAGGACAAAAGAGGCAGGGGTTTGCTAATTGCCCCAAGCAGATGTCCACATCCCACGCTGAGAGAGACTCCCTGGTCGGACAACCAGAGACCTTTTTGAAAACTCTGAATTTTGTGCACCGCAGAATAACCCTCTTACCCTGTAGTTTATGGCCAGATCGAGACAGAGACCTCCCACGGGAAGACTTCTCATCCATTTTGAACACTGGTTATGTCCCAAACACTGATTACACGTATTTCTATCTTCTTTCTTACGAACATGCAAGAAAATACAGGCTATTTGAAACAATGAGATATTGTTTACAGTCAACGTAAGCAATTGACAATCCTAGGTTTTTTTTTTCTGCAACACACTCATGATAGAGGTACGTGTTATTCCTTTACGTTAAGTGTTTAGCTTTTTATAAAGTACAGCCAATCAAGCTCCAATTTTAGGCACACATAGGGGTGCCTTCTTTGCTCATTCGATTTTGATCGCTTTGCCGTTCCCTCAGTAAACAGTTGAAGTATGTTCAATATGGTACACATTAAATAAGGAGTGTACCGTCACACCTCAGTCGTGTTAGTACAAGACAATGTTGATATAACCAGTGACGTCATTGCAAGATGGCGGAGAAAGGTCTGGTATATACATTGAGATGTAACCTACTATTGAAAACCTACAAAACTGGAAAACCTGTACAAGGTAAAAAGCACCTAAGCAATAAATCGGTGATTCTGGCAGCAAAGTACCGTTGAGAATTTGCATGACTATATTTAGTCTGTATGTAATTCTTCCCTGCTCGGCCTGCTTGGTCTATAGAGAATCACTAAATTTCTCGCAGTTCGTAGAATAAAATGTCCAGAAAAAAGGACGAACTTTAATCGTATATCTTGGGATATCTCTAACTGTTGCATGACCTCAACTGTATTTTAGAAATTTGTAAAATTTTTCACATTTTTTGCATCTAATGACTCATATTTTCCCAATTATGATAAATTTTTGATTAGTTGGTTCCGTGTCTGTTATTATTTTCGGACCAAACATGACACCAATCACAGGTCACAGATCAATAGTCCCCCTTCACGAATTCATGGATCAGCCACTGCGATCTTTACCTAAAACTTTGTATTCTACCTACATATTACTTGGTAAGGTGGAAAGGGTGTATACTGTTCAGCTGTATGAAACGGAACCGTCTAAGGATCCCCGACGCAGCTGGAGAAATTCTTCGACGGGCGGGGACAGCCTTCTCCGACGATTTACCTGTTTTAGATTTTGAAAGGGCAGTTTTTCAATAGGGACCCCAAAGTTTTCGGCTCACTTCGCTCGCCTTAGAGTTCTCCTTGCTTCTGTTTTTTTTTATAGTAGCATTCCATACAGCTTGATAATACCAGATGTTTCCACCTTACCGGGTAACCTATAGGTAGATGCACAGCTTTATGTAAAGATCAGAAATTCAATATCGCATATAGCTTTAGTACTAGTTAATGTTGTTAATGCTGACTCGTGGATGGAGATTTGACTATTTCATCCAGCAAAGCGGGGTGGATATAAAATCATGTGGACATATGTAATCCCCGACAGGGGTCAACCGCCCTCACAGTTGATATATTGTTGCTCTAAATGTATAAAGATTCATTTATGTGATTCCAAGTATTTTCGCACGGTTCGAGCTATATGCAATTTCACAGTCCAATTTTCCCGGGAAACACTTAAAAATCAGCAAGAAATTCGGCACTTCAAGTTTTTACGAACATGATACGAAAATATGCACTTTTGACTTTGTGGGATGGTATAGTATACAAGGTTTCTCTACCAGTCCCCTCCTCATCCCCCGTCGACATTGTTTCCGCAACCCATCGCTCATGTCGTGGAACCTGCCCCTCCCCCCCCCCCGTCGGACAAATCCTGCACCATTGTACAGCAGCTTAATTGTGGAATACTCAGTCTTGTTTTAACTGTCACTGTTACTATCTATTTGTGTCCTCAGTTTCCAAGAAGTTCCAGGTTTGGCGGCAAATTATTATTACCTCAAAGCCCTCAGGCAATAGTTTCGAGCCACAAATTTTAAGCGTTTTAAAGAGGGTCGTTTTAAGTCATGGAGGATTAACCATTTTAATTTGTTTCAAGTAGCCGTTTAAAACAGCACTGCAAAACTGAATTGTCTATTTCTCGCATTTCTTGACTTTTGTCTAAGTATTGGCCATTAAAATATGCCATAGTGCAAGAGCCTCACCCAGGGTGCCTACACGCTACCGGCCAAAAAGGGAGTTGTAAATCCCTGGACCAAACTACACACAAACAAGTAACGTATGCGCTAGAAAGGTGGGGGAGGTCCTGCGCTCAAATCCCGGTGAAGTTAATTGTGCTCCCAAAATAAAATCGTCTAAATAATGTTTTTAGACACATAATTTTGTAGGGGTGGGGTGAAGTGTTACAATATGTCATCTAGCTATCACAATATTAATAGTTAAAATTGTTCGTTACAAAATACCTGACACTTGCAATCCCTGCGTCAAGCGTAACGTTTTCTGCTTTCTCCATTGTTTACGTGAAAGTAGGTTTAATAATCCATAAGCACTTTAGCCATTATGGGCCACGGTATCTTCAGTAACTTCGTAGAGGCCTTCTGAGGGCGGCTACCAGTGTGATCACTTCATGTCGATTTATGCCACGATCTTTGAATTTTGATTGGCCCGAAGGTAGCTGAGATTTGCGATCTTCGAATTGTTCGAAACATAAGAACGAGCATTAGGCATTTGACTAACTACCTGCACTAATTATTTTAACGTTGCTTTAGTTTTCAAGTTTTTAAAGCCTTGATATTTCGGTTTTTGGGAACCGACTAACAGACATTGATCTAAGCTATGATCCACCAGGTAACGGAGTAAAGAAGCGCTAAGAAAATTTTGGGCTTAAAAATAACTCATGTGTCGCCTGAAATGGGCTTTCTCATAAGTTTACTCATATGTAGATAATGACCGCCTTATGAGTTTCTTAAAAAGGCCCCGGAAATAAAACAATTATATCCTGTTAATTAAAAAAATTCAATAATACAGTGAATATTCAAAAGCACTTAAACTCCTTTAGGGCACTCGTGTAACCATGTGCCGGTATTAATACAATACTTTACGGCCTTGGACAAGTTCATCATGCATCATTTTCCACAAGACATGATGCCTGCTGTAACAGCTTCCTTGGTACATCCATTTAGTGATCTTAAATTCACGAAATTTCCTACAAAATAATATTGTAGAACAGAAAATCGAGCCTAATTCTGCAGAGTTCACATCTTAAAAGGTAGAAATTAGGTCAGGATTCTGTTTAAACCCTGCCAGATGCATGCAGATGTAACAGCTAAGCCAAAAGGATACTCGTTTATGGAAATTTTCTGGGGTCCCTTAACGTGAAATACCGGGGGCCGTAGCCTAGGGGCGGCGCCACAGGGGAAAGGGGGAGACAGCCCACTATCATTTGCAAGAAAAGGAGAAAAGAGAAGGAAAAGAAGAGGGAAAGTAATCGTAATCGTTTAGATACTGTCATTAGAAATGTGAAACGTATGTATTATACTTCTTTACTTGATGCTCAGAATAATATTAAGGGGTATTGGAATGTTTGAATTCTATTATTAAAGGGAACAACGAAGGGAATTACTTGCCTACTAAGATTATACATGGCAATGTTGTTACTAAGAATCCAACTGAAATTTATATCATATTTAATTATTATTTTAGTAAAATCGGCCCTTCACTTGCCGAGAGTTTTACTCAGAATACTTTACCTTCAGGGACTATTTACATAACCCTACTGCAGATGATTTCTTTTTGGCTCCTACGGATGTGGACGAGATTTGTGGTATTATTCTTAACCTGAAAAATACCAGTGCTGGTTTTGATGAAATTAATCCTAGGGTCGTAAAATATGTCTATACCTTTATTGCTATACCCTTAGTTCATAATTTTAATTGTCCTTTATCTCATGGTGTTGTTCCTACTTCACTTAAAACAGCTCGTGTTACTCCGATTTTCAAAAACGGAGGGAAACTTAATATAACTAATTATAGGCCAATTTCTATTCTCCCTTGGTTTTCGAAAATCCTTGAACGTATTGTTTACAATCGCCTGTACAACTTTCTGTCTATGAATGGTATTCTATATAATCATCAATATGGTTTTCTTCCAGGCAAGTCCACGATACATGCTGTTACTCATGACACAGATCTTATAATTAATAGTTTTGAGAATAAAGAATTAGCCTGTGGTGTCTTTCTGTGCCTGTCTAAGGCTTTTGACACCTTAGATCATAACATACTAATTTCAAAGCTTTATCATTATGGTATTCGTGGTATAACTGGTTTATTAATTATCTGCAAAAACGCTCTCAGTTTGTCTCTTTCTCTAATGCGTGTTCTCCACCTCAGATCATAAAAACTGGCATTCCTCAAGGTTCAATCCTGGGCCCCTTACTTTTTATTATTTACATTAATGATTTACCCAACTGTAATCTAAGCTTAAATTTCACGATGTATGCTGATGGCACCAGTATATTTTATATCGGAACTGGCTTAAATAGCCTTATTGCTGGAATCAATGTTGCACTCCCCAGTGTTACTAATTGGTTTTTAGCAAACAAACTTCACCTCAATGCGAACAAAACCGTTGCCATGTTATTTCATCATTATCAAAAATTCTTACAATTACATGATCGTGGTATTAATCTACAGGGATGTGTAATTCCTTTTTCCCCTGCTACAAATTTCTCGGTATCATCATTGATAACAAGCTTTCTTGGTCACCTCACATTGATGTTATCTGTAACAAAATATCCAAAGGAGTAGGTATTCTGTATAGGGATTACCTTCCTAACCATGCCCTTTTATCAATTTATAAGGCAATCATTCTTCCATACTTGTCTTACGGTACTCTTCTTTGGGGGTTTCTCTTCCTTCTCATGTGAGTAAAATACAGACTTTGCAAAAACGGATTGTAAGAATTATTTGTAATGCACCATACTATGCTCATACTGCTCCCTTGTTCTCTCATTTGAATATTTTAACTGTATTCGATATTTGTAGGTATCAAATCGCAGCTTTCACTTATGCGTACATCAATGGTTTGTTCCCCTCTAACTTTAATAATTTCTTTGAGGACCATATCTGTTATTATCATACTAAGCAAGGAAGTACTACTTCCATTGTACCCCACTTTTATAGACTGAAGAGTAGCCAGCGTTTTGCTAAATATACAGGTCCAAAAATTTGGAATGACCGCCCTATTGCAATTAGAAGTAGGCCCTCCCTTAATTGTTTTAAAAGTCACTAAAAGCGTTTTCTCATTGCTAAGTATGCCTGTTAAAATCAACCTGTGTTGTTCTTTATTGCATTCTTTCTTTTTTCTTTCATTCGTATCGCATGGTTCATACTTTGTGCTTTCATGGTTTATATATAAACAGTATTGTTTATCTTTATGTGTTGTTTTAGGGGACCATACATTAGCTTTTTAGAGCTTCTTTGGTTTCCCCTCAACCTTTCATTTATATTAGTTATGTATATTGTTGCTATTATGAAAGCTACTCAACCAATTAAATTGCATCCTATTTATGCATTATGTTAACTATCGGTTGGAATAAAGTTCGACTAAAAAAATCTGATCTATATAATTAATACAGACTTCCAGGAGGCCCTATTCCGGTGTCTGCAGCCTTTAGATACCCTTTTATAAAGCACAAATGAAGCAAGGAAAACTTTCGTAATACTTCAAGAATGTTTCTGTGCATGGGCTTCACGCACGTATTTTTGAGTATAAACTTTCGCCGAATTGAAGGCAGTTAAGTATCAAAAAAGAGGGGGTGGGGGTGGGGGCTTCAGGAGGTTTGTTGACAACATACCCTTTTCTTAGACAACAGAGGCTTCCCTCCTCTTTCACCCAACCAAAAATTAGAATTCACTTAATTATGAACATTTTCCAGCCATACAAGATCAGTTCCAAAATATCCCAAAGAAAGCACCATTTTGCTTCTAAGCAACCATAAAATTACCAAAAATTTCTCCCCTTTGATCCCTATCCCAGGACAGCGATCACTCACTTCATGTTTTGTCACCCCTATCAAAATACCCTGGCGCCGCCCCCTGAATACAACAATTCCCTTCTTTAATCCTCATAATTTACAGGTTTATGGCGTTTACTGATGACAAATGAAGCAAAACGATTATTCTCTTCTATTAAACGAAATCTCATTTTTATTTTAGAACAGATGCCAGGAGGGACACAGATTAAGTTAAATATAACGTTTTTCGATGGAGGGCAAGGACTGATGAAGCCCTGGCGGTAAGTTGCCAGAGATATTCTAAATGTTTAGGGCGACCTCTAATTAAAAAGTACTTGTATCTTTGTTCTAAGAAAATTGATTCATTCCGCAAAGAATGCAGAAGATTGAAAACTTAATACGAAACATTATGAATTAGAATCTTTTGTAACTATTAAGGGTAGATGAAGTCTAGTTTGTTTTGTATATCTGAACTAAACAAATTTTAACCTGAATAATTTCAACACCTATTTTGACCAAATGTTTTAAAGGAGCTGAGTAGTCGCCAAAACAATAAATTCTCGGACCCGCCGACTTCATTACGTCACATCCTCTTATGCGTCTTGGTTTATCGATTCGATCCGAAATGCATTGTGTCTAGTACACACAATGCACAACGTACGTACGTGTGTATTATATTAGTGTTGCGTGTTTCAATACGATACTACTTAATTTTAGGCCTATAACGTAATTTTAGCTAGGCCTATGATTTTCTTAGTAAGCCTATAACGAGTTTGATGGTGGTTAGTAAAAGCGAATCTATTATGGGAAACTTTGGAAACTCATTGCTTGCAAAAACAACAAGTTTAAGGCTTACCGGAGGTCACGGTTGATTCACTAGCATTTTCGTTTCGGGCTGGTCCCACATTAACACTGAGAGCTGCAGACGAAGGTTGCTCGTGCTTTTGCACGGACAGCCTCCACTACGAGACTTCAAGTCTTACACTGACACGTTGATTTGAAAACGCAAACAGACGGTTCTGTGCAGCATAACCAATAACATCTGCTTCTGTTAAGCTTTCCACTAGCTCGAAAGGAAAACGTTCCCCCTCCAACTTTTTGAAACTGGTTATATTACCCGAAATGAAACCAAAATAATCCCCAGAAACACACTACAAGTATAACAAAATGCTAACGCAACCAGACGATCAGTTTTTCGCGGAAACGGTCTAATGCAGCTGCCATGATAACACGATGTATTGACTAATTGATCCATCGATCAGAACAGTTACAAGTTGAAACGATACAAAATTGCCCGTGCCAGAAGAAAAAGTAACGAACTATAAATTCAAAAAAAAAATTGTTCAATATGTAGCAAGTGAAAAATAAAAAAAATCTAAGAAATAAAATACGAACGTTATTACTGAATTACATTGCAAAAATTATTTTAACTGAGAATACAAAACGCGTTAAGAGGAATATTTTCAATATTAGTGTCACACTGAGGGTAAACATCTCGTTTGGTATGACGTATTTATTTCCGAAGTACGCCACTACGCAGCTCCTTTAAATTCTCTAAGCAAATATATTTGACTTTTTGATACCACTAAAAGTTATAAGTGGATGTGCATTACCCGTAATGTCAAGAGCAATGACTAGAGACCCCACAATGCTACATACTTGTTGTACTTTGGACGAGAATAGTAATATATTTGAAATGACTGAACAGTTGAGGAACTTGAGGAACTATGATTTGAAAGAGAAACCGCCAAATTGTAGAAAACGGAGGTGGGATATTAGCGCTAATTCGGGGTTAATGCTGGCCCTGACCTAACATGGGCATAATTACATTTTATGCTCAACTAAACATGAAAGTGGCTAGCCACGCAGTCCAATGTGCCTATGGCCGCCGTTTGGCCGGCTAGTTGAGGTTTCAGGTTGTGATATCAGTCTTCTAGATTCTTTCCTCCTTTTTTTGCCTTACTCTGATAGCAACACAGTAAAGTTCAAGTGACGTCTCGATGAATTTCATTCTTTTTTTTTAAGAGTTCCCAGAGAGTACGAGACGCGCCCAGATCATTACTTTTTCGCTGATATCGAAAGACATACAGCAGAGATTGCAGCATTTCATTTAGATAGGTGAGTTGATCTGATAGAGTATAGGCCGATTCATACTTCAGTATATAAGCGCTATCAAGCTATTAAAATTAAACACTGTTCAACCATGAGCTGTGTTTGTGATTGTCCCGGAAGAGCAAGGAAATATCGTATATGGTTCTCATAGCTTTATAGTGCGTGAAAACTTGGAAGTATAAACCGGCCTTTACAGGGTTGCAAAGAACACCTTGATTTCTTATCAGCTTATTGGAACTTTTAGTAGCAAATTAATTAGCGAATGGCGTACTATACAGAGTGACCTCAAGAAAAATGGTAATAAATGATGAGCGTATCGCCCTTCTTCTTGACACTGTCCATTGTGGCATAAAATTGAATAAATTTCTTTTCGCTTTCATTTTAGAATCCTGGACTTCAGGAGGGTCCCACCGGTGACTGGACGTATCTTTAACATAACATCAGAGATAAAACCTACCGCCAACGAAAAAGACTTTAAAAAGTCGTTTTTCACCTCACCAGGTAGTACCTTAAACTGATTCACTGTCGCAGTTTTGACGTCATGCAGACGTCACTGGTTCGTTGTCATAGCGGCTGGTTCACACTAAGCTATTAACCGGTTCAAGCGGAAAACTATACTGCAATAATTTTATCAGTTATTGTTTATTACAAATACAACATTGAGAGCATGGCCTTAACTCTCTGGCTTAGGCTAATATCCATCAATCGGTCGAAACCTACGCTTTGCCGGTGGCGACATTTGCTTTTAGGGTTAGCAAATACAGAGAAAATTTTGATTCCCGCAGTTGTAATGACCATCATCTATATATATATATATATATATATATATATCAGCTTTGGGGAATTCTTTCCACAGGGAGGGTGAGAGGACTGAAAACTTTTTCAGGAAACTTCAATGGTTTTATAGCCACATATTTGCCCCAAAAAGCTTAGGGTCTGCCTGATTTGGGGCTGTAGGGCCTGTATGTGTAGGCCTTATTGGTTTCCAGAAAAGTTGAAAAATCCATTGATCTAAGGTTTCATTACTCGTTACTGTAGCGTGTTGCATGTGCAAAGAAGCAATCGAGATTGTAAGGTTTAAAGTGTACCTAAAGTCAAACATTTCAATGTATATGTCACAAAGCTATAAAAACTAATTCAAATCCGATCTCCACAAGACATTCCTGAGCTAAGATATAAAATGTTGAAGTTTATTCACTCAATTTGAAATGGTAGGTTGCACAACAATGTGTGATGTCATTCTTGTACTACTCAAATTACTTTATTTGTTTTTTTCTAAAGCCATAGCAACTTGCCCCGAAATGCGATGACTGTCTCACTGTTATGGGGTGATTTGACTACTAACGCCCTCTCCATACAACATGCTATGCAAGCAAACAGTAAACTTTTCAAGGTTATATAAACATTTTAATTTCAAAAGGAAACAAAAGCAGGAAATGTGAGTTGTACAAGAAGGACATTACATATTATTGCTCAATTGACTATTTTAAATTAAGTGAATATCTTTCAACATTTTATATTTCTGCAATGGAATAAGCTAAGAAGATGCGAGTTGGATGAATGGGATTAAGTTTACAACCTCTAAAATATATATTCTTAAAAAATCTAGACTTTAGGTACACTTTAATTTTGAGCTATCGATAAAGAAACGAGACGAACCGTGTCAAGAGTGACGTCACACAAGGTCAACGCAGTGGGTCAACGAAGTAGGTCGAGTTCATTTTAGACAATCCTGTTTACGGGTCTCAAAGTGTCATATGACATATTATGATGGTGAGCAAAGCTGTTTTCTAGGAATGTTGTAACATTATATTCAACTTTTCCAATAAGGACTGAGCAAGGAATATAGATCATTACCATATATGGTGATGACTAAATTACTGGGACTGTTGAGAATACTTCGGATGTTACTTTTTTGTCCTTTTTAAGTCTAACAGGTTCGAGAGATTTAACAAAGTGTCAATCGAAATGTCATGATTGTGAGATAATTTATCTGACCAAGATGAGGTACCTCAGTTTAGGAATTCTATATGGTGAGACGACAATTTATCAGACCGAAATCTACTGTAGGGATACGGGTTAAGAAAATAGCCTTTTATAGAAGTAAAACATGTTTACAGCATAGGCACAAAACACGAATGCAATAAGTGATTGCGTGGAACTTCTGCGAATTAAGAACACTTTAGTATATCTTCAAGTTTTGTACGTATTAAGCTGCAAGCATTTTCGGGTATAAAATGTTACACACTGCGGGTAGCATGCATAGCAGGTTATGGAGCTATTAGGTATATATAT
>WURT03641554.1:0-12083 GCA_009936505.3 Holothuria glaberrima | reverse complement strand
CCCCTTCAAATTACGTGACATCACTTTCGTAAGCTTTGCGATCGACTAATATTTTATCATATATTTCTTTCATATACTGTGCAATTTCTAGAGTAGCGACACTGTTTCACAAAATTTTACTTGCTTTTAAACTATATTTGCAACTCTACTACTCCAGAACCAGGCGGTCAATGTTGAATCTTAACCTTTGATCAACAAAAGCTGAATTGAAATATGCCTTGTCGGTTTACACTCACCCCCAAAATAGAAGAACAAATTTACCCTGGCAGGACACTTTGCTTTCTTGTTAGACTCTGAAAAATATATTTCGGCTTCCTGTAATGATTTGTGGTGTGAACAACCATGGACCCATGCCTGAAACCTAAACGAACCTTGCCTTTCACAGACGAATGATAGGGTAACTATTCGGCAAGTTTGCTGGAAAAAAACATCTTTTTGTGGTATCCGAATTACAGTTTATATTATCAGTCTATCGAAGTTTGGTTGGAAAAGTGTATAGTGGATCAGGGGCGCATATCGACTTTCAAAAGTGGGGGGACAAACTACTAGTTTGTTGATTTTTTTTAATAATTGTGAAGGTGTATTTATAAAGTGATCGTAAAACACTAACGGTGCTTGGACTGAAAACATAAGCTTACAAGGCGGGCTTCCCAAAAATTTATAACCAAAGTGGAAGGTTAATAAACCGTAACACGGCAAGTGATTGAAAATTCGGATAGTAGCAGTTTATTCTACTTCAGTGTCATCACATAATGCTAATGCTAAGTTTGATATTCTTCTTGAAGATAACAAAATTTTCTCGCTGTGATTATTCAACCGTGCAGTGTCACCAGGACCAGCATACTTTTACCCCACTGTTCTGGTCTGTCATGGAAAATTTCGTGTATGTAGGCTAAGAAGGGTGGTTCTCCAGTCAACCCTATTTTTGTGTTGCACAATCGTACATTAACAATTTAATTGCCCAATTCCATTTCGAGATATTCGGTATTATGCTCTTGTGACATATAAGTGTAAGGTAAATTGCTTATCATGCAATGGCCCTTTACTATGTTATTGTTTCCAATGTACCAAGCATTATCTTTTAATTTGTGTTGTGCCTGTAGACAAGTTCCCATGGAGCCCGTATTTAATCAAATACGGTTTTGAACTTTGAAATGAGCAGAGGTTTGTAAGGGTAAATGGTGAGTACTTATCAGTAGCTGGCTTGTGATATTGAAAATGTAAATACATTTGAACTTTGATAATTGCTCAACTTAGTCAGACTTGTTAGAGAGGTGATGTGTACAATATTACAAAGCATGTTAAATACCACCGGGAGTTTCCATCGAGATGCAAGGGAGGTTACTTAGTGTATGTTAATCAGTTATTTGTATGGCACCACACATATCTTGCTTCACACGTCATTGATAATGGACGAGATAATATTCACTTACAAAGCACATAGTTACATCAATATTGTTTTTGTGGCACCAAGCACTTACGTTTTCATATTTACTTAGCTACCACAATAAGTTTTTATGAGGCTTAATTAATGAGTATAATGTACACAATGCCTGAAAAGTTATTGAAAATATTTGCCTCCGAGTGCGTTGCCAAGGGGAGCCACGAAGGGGCGGTGCACCTAAAAATATTTTTAACTTGTAAAGAATTCAAATTACTATAGCCTAAATGCATCTCAGTGTGTCTCGCCCAGTAACAACTTCGCCCTATTTCAGCTATTTCTACTGCCTTCAGTGCCTTTTCTACCCCACGGAGCGGACTCTGTTTGCTCAGCTCCTCAGCTTCCCAAACCACATGACTGAACAACGAGTATGCCGTACAGTCTGCTACGTAGGCAATACCTTTTTGGCTCCGAGCCTACTTAACCATTTCCCCATAATATTTTGTTCGCCCCTCCTAGCAGACCTGTTTTCCAGGAGGTTAAGGAAGCCGAGAAGGTCGGACAACCCACCTCCAGAGTTCTACCCAGGTCACTTCCGGAAAGAAATATACTTTCAAAATTTGCAAAATGCTCCACCGTTTAGCATCTGAACATTCTTGAGTATTTAAAACCTGTTAATGCATTGATGTAGCCTCCTTTCAGACACAGTCCATCACTAGGAGGGTGTTCACTTCATACTAAATTTAGTCCAATGTCACAAATTTTACCTTGGGTTCTATTCGAATAGAAAAACCGTTCTCCTTGTAAGTCAACATGATTACTGGTTTGTTCAGTAGCCAAAATGTCCCAAGAAACCAGCATAGACTTTTCCTTTCAAATTTATTTACTGCACAGGCGGATTTATGCCGGTTCACAGTCCTTGCATGATGGCCATTATCAGGAAAATAATAATGAACGGATTATTCTGGCGAAACTTGTTTTCCGATAACAAAAGGTACCTTTCAAGTTTTGACAGAGAGCAGGAAGCAAGAGTTTCAAGATGAAACAATAAGATAATGTATTTCAGAGTGCTGCACGTGATTTGAAGTTAATATATTTCTTGTGCCACACAGCATTGTAAACAGTTGCCTGTCTTCTAAAAAACTTTACAAAGAATAACATGCCTTTTACTCCCTTTGCTATATTAAACCAATTGGTTACAAACTGAGCCGTAAAACCTCATCTAACTCACTAACCCTTTGCTATATCTGTTCCCCTTTTGCTACTCTTGTCTTTGTAACTAGCTGTTCATCTGAAGTTTTTAACATGACGACTTTTTAAAGAGTGTACCGTAGTCACAGCTTGAGCCAGCTTTAAGCACCATGTGGTTGTCTATATTTTGTAATTACTCACACAACTGCCTGAATTAATTCACCTGCACCGACACCCACCGGTGTTTTCCTAAGTAACCCAGACCGACTGGATGGAGTTCCATTCTCCTAACGGCGCCCACAGCACCTTTGAAGCAACATTATACTCCCGTCCATGGTGGAAACTTCCTGTCACTTATTTTTAGTTACTACACTAACTAGGGTGACGCTCCCCATGGCTAGACGGTTACCCTCACAGTCTACCTACCCTAGCTCTTTGAGATCATTTTAAAAGCATGTGAAGCAATCACTTATAATACAAACGTAACATTTTGTTACATGTCAATGTGAATATCTGAAACAATGTCGAGAAGAGCCCTTCGTGGCAATCCCAAGGGCATCTGACAAATCTTCTTGCTAAATCCCAGTCGGTAGTGGCACACGTTCTAATGTCAATATTTCACTCTGCAAAATCACAATTGAATAATTACAGCCGGCCGGGATTGATAATGCAGAGGGCTTGGGGGTATAGGGGAGGATGAGTGATGGTGGAGGTCTCGTGGGGCTGGAATGATTTCATCCAAGCCGTACCCCAAGAAGTCATAATGAAAAACCGATACTTAGGATGGGTAGGTGAGGAGGGTGCCAAAATATTTTCATTTTTCAGGCATTTTTTAAATGGTTTTCCTCGCTTTACAAAAAGCTGTCCATCTGCACAAAATAAGCGATGTGAGAAATTGAAAAAAAAATAAGAAAGTAAAACTGCTCGGAGGGATTGGGGTGGGGGAGGCGCCCCTTCACCCGTGCACTCGCTTCCAGCCTGTGTCAGTAGTGCAGATCCAACGTTATCTTCTATAGTATACACGTTCTAAATATAGCGTGATTAAAAATAGGCTAAGTACATTCCAGAGAAAGATAATACATTCATGATAAAAGCCACAAATAAAATGGATAGATATGTAAAAGATATCTAAAATTAATTCAAGATATCTGAAATTCCTGATCAAATTTTAAAACGGCTTTCCATACGGCAGAAGTTTTTCCTTATCTTTCTCTGGCATGTACCATGTAGTAGGTGGCGCAGTCCTTGTTCTTCTTAACTCGGTTTCAGTACACATGAAGACATCTGTGATTCAACACAGTAGTACGTCATACAAATGGGCTTACTCTAGGGTATGTGAAGTTCAGTTAAGGAGGTGATTATTTAGGCCCGTAGCCAGACAAAGTACTGTAGGGGGCGAAATAATATTCAAGAGGAGAAATATTTGTCGGGGGCATGCTGAAATGCATTACGGCAATGGTAGTATCGAATTTTCTAGGGGGATACCGCACGTTTCTGCACCCCCTCGGTTTCGGACTTGTCATTGTTATACCCCAAATTCGTAATCTTCATTTGCAACGATGGTAGTACTAAGCAGAGATAACGGCACGTTTTACTTGATCCCTACCTAACTGGTCCGAAAG
Organism: Holothuria glaberrima; assembly: GCA_009936505.3. NCBI lineage: Eukaryota > Metazoa > Echinodermata > Holothuroidea > Aspidochirotida > Holothuriidae > Holothuria > Holothuria glaberrima. The sequence goes on along the minus strand of WURT03641554.1, from coordinate 7,889 downwards.
GAGGACCTAAAATCATAATGGGTTTATGGGTTTATGATGGAAGGTGCTTTAGTAGTTGAATCTCCCAAAGGGTGTTTTGACTGTCAAATATTTAGCTACATATTAGTTGTACAGCCAAGTAATTTTACACCATTATTTACACAACCCTGTCGAAATCTGATCAGCCCTTATCAGTGGCGTAGCTAGGATTTTTTCCAGTGGGAGTAAGACCTAAAAACTTTTACATCTGAAAATTTCCGATTTTTTCTTCTGTACTACAACTCAAGTTGAATGGTTTACATTTCCCAAAGCGTATTACACCTACACAGTATTATGCAAATCTGTATGCATTTATGTAATATGTACTACACATACAATTGTGAATGCAGGCCCTAAGCTAATTTTACCACTAGGGATGTGTACGGAGTATAAGTTAGTAATAACAGCCGAGCGAAGCGAGGCGCGATTTTTTCCTCTTCTTTTTGAAATTGAAGCCTCTAAATCCATTTATTTACCCATTTGTGTTGTATTAACTACCAGTTTTGTCTTATTTTTTATGTCGGGAAGATAATTATCTTTAAAGCATTTTCCAAGTCAATAATTAATGATATTTGTCAAATCTAGTATCAAGGAAATCTTGACACTTTATTGTGATCAGTAAAGTGCGGGTCATAGTATAAATTATTTAGGGCTAATACAATGACCACAATCTTAAGTATTGTATTTACACACTATGTTCACTGAGTAGGGAAAGAAAACGATATTTATAAATAATAACCATATAATGAATGAATATTAATATATTTCACTATATTTTGCTATATTTTGCTAAATATTTATCAGATGCCGAGCGCGGAGAGACAAAGAAAAATGTGATATATTTCACTACATTTTGCTATATTTTGCCATATATAAGTTCTACTAGATGCCCCCAGCGTAGCGAGGCTAAAAATGATAAATGTTATTACATTTTGGTATAATTTCCTAAATAGAAGGTTTATTAGATGCCAAGCGCAGCGAGGCAAAGAAAAATTTGATATATTTCACTACATTTTGGTATATTATTCGGAAAGTTTTACCCTTTTTCGGAAATTTTATAATGTTTAGCTATGTTTCGGATATTTGAAAATTTCCGAATTTTTTGAATTTCCGAGCCAGGGGGCGACCGCCTCTGCCCCCTCTGGACTGGCCCTAATATATTTTGGCCCACAAATCAGACTTGAATTTTGGCAAGTCGCCACATCCTCCTGTAGATTTATTGTTATTTATCAGTTCATAGGGTACAATAATAGTTACGTACGATATGTCAAAAGGTATATAGATACAGTGTCTCATATTCTTAAAAGCGTGGTAAATCAACACTCCTTGATAAAATTTTGAAACAAAATTAACAAACCCAAACACATATTGATCTATTGGAGCATGGCCTCTTTGCTGACGTTTGGACAGTAATAAAGAGTAATAGCTACCGACAACTTCGTAACTCGTGTGAACCTGTGACGCTCTCCCTAAATCAGTGAGACTTGAGTATTCTATGAGATGTACAGTAAATTGGTTTAACTCTCTTTCAATAACTTTTAACAGGGTCTATGGAACACAGCGTCCTATTAACTACCTTTGAGTAGGATTTTAGTAAGTAGGCTTAAACACCTGTCTCACGAATCACGATGACGTCCCACTGCAACTCGAGAGCAGCAACAGTTCAAGTGTGGAAAGTCATTTTAAAGTAAAATCATCGTCAGGGTAGGTCTTAAAATCAGGTTAAAGCTACATTGTAGAACACATCGTCTTATTTTAGCTGTGGTTGTACTCCACAATAAAGTAATCTGGTTCTTTCCTCCTAAGAATCATCAACATCGAATGCATTACATAGACTACGACTTTAGTCACTTTTCATCTTGTTCCTTGATTCGTGTAGACCTTTCTTCCGTGCTTGCTTTCTTGAAACTCCGAAATGAAAATATGGGGGAGCCATTGCGTAATGAGATATGTTTCCCTTGTATAAGCTATTGTATCTTGTCTAAAGAAAAAATGCCAGGAACATTTGATGAAGTCATCTTTGATTAGTTGTTACTCCTTCAAGTTCAGACGTGTCCCACCCATCTCCCTTTTGTGACTGTAAGATGCCTTCTATTCTACCGGATCCCCAAAAATGTCGAGTCTTTAATATTAGACTCTGTTTAAGGCTATCACCATTAATATCACTTTTACGGCGTCGACGACCCCTAAATGGTAATACCAACACTATCACCACCACGTCTACATTAGTACGACTCAACCACCATCACAACCACCGCCGCTACCACCACTATGACAAACACCGCCGCTACAGCCACTATCACAACCATCGCCGATACAACCACTATCACAACCACCGCCGCTACCACAACTATCAAACCCACCGCCATTACCAATTTTCAAATGTCCTCTTCAATAGAGTAAGTTAATAAAGCATGTGATTACAAAACAAATTGTGGTGCAGCTTACAAGACTTGGAAAGTGCTATTCACGAAAATTAAGGCAGTTTTGGATCTTTTCTCAGAACGATATCTTAAACGCATTCTAGAAATCTCTCTTGCTTAAATGACATCCTCCTTACATGTTTCTGTGGTAAAATATTTAATGCGGATAATTCTTTACATTGTTTCAAAATAGTAATTTCATTTAAAAGAGATTGTGCAATAATCTTTGAGGTCTTTCTTTTAAAGCAACTCTCTTCACCCTCTTTTTTATATAGTTACACTGCCAAGGTATAATATAAATGTAACTATAGTGATTGGGGCAAAAACTTTGTATTTTAATAGCACGGTAACATAGAGATTCCACAATTTATTTCTCAGTAATTGAATAAATTATGAATACGAAAAAAATCTTTGCAAACTGTGTAAGGTTTAATTGTATATTTTATGAAATTTCATAATTTACTACCATTTCACTTCGGCTCTCTCGGGGTATAAAATTTTTTCATAGTTTAACCTTAAGCTGATGCAGGCTTTTGTGCAGAAAACAAACACCAGATCTGATCCTTTGTTTCATATCTCTTGACTTCATTTTTCCAGTCGGTAACCAGAGTGGTAAGGTCATCGTTGGAGAAATCCTGACAAAAAAAAAAAAACAAAAAAACAAAAACAAATTCAGTGAGAAGAACGTCCTTTCATGGTTGTTGAAGCTCTGCAGTATGATAACAGTGGGAAGGTGTACGAAATTCTCTTTCCAGGCCTCTAGTCAGGATTTCTAACTTGAAACTGGAGCGGTTTCTTGGAGAAGGACTTGGATTACAGAGTGATCCATGACTCTAACTTAAGAGGACGGCCGAGGTCGTGTATGAGGCATAGTATTAAAGACTGTTGTGGTATGAAAATTACGAGGGTTTGACAAAAGTAATATAAATGAGTTTTCAAGTTTTATCTCCACTCATTCAACAGTGCATTTGCTTGCATAAACTCTGAAGGGAATTATAATATTACCTCAGGGTGGGGTTGCTAAATAGGGGCTTTCCCCGAACGGTAAGGGCTAACTCGCCCAGGATCCGAAGATTTTAAAGGCAGCTGAAGTCACACAATTTGGAAGAATTTGGATGTAACTTGTTCACAACACTATTGAGGGTAGTCTACTAATCGTACGTTTAACCTACACACAAGGTAGGTCAATAATTAACTAAAAATGAGTGGTTAAAATGTTTCTCAATAGACAGTGAGTGGTACCAGTGTTAAAGGGTTTCTGCGATGGCCTTTTCATATGTTCTGCTAGTGTTACAAACAAGGCCCTTCTTAACCCCGACGATACTATGGAAATGTGCCGTCTCTAGGGAAATACAAATCGAAGTTTTGCCTCATTAAATGTATTTTTATGATAATGGAAATTTGCTCAAAAATGACAAAAGCACATTGCTGCTATGTCTGACTGATTGTCCCTCCGCACTGACCTACATTTGCCTCAAACGTTCCACAACAGAGATCTTGCACCAAAGGTCAAAAGGTCAAATTCAGTGGACGTGGAAGCTGTTCTGGAGGACACTGCACAATGCACCACGCACCACAATGCTTTAGTACCTAGCGCCCGCTTGTGTTTACTTGTCCTCCAGAGGGTGGTTGCGTTGTACTTTTGCTCGCGTGAAACCTACCTATACTGTATATGAAAACTACGTGATTGAAAGATGACCATGGCACAAAGCAGCCAATGGCCACCTTTGTGAAGCAAAGCAATTGTTGTACTAAGTTGTGTTTTAATTCGTGTTAAAGGTTAGGAAGAAAATATGCTGTGTTTGAAACTTCTTTTAAAAATAAAAGCAGATTGATTTTTTTTAGTTAGAAGTTACAAACTTACCACTAAATATTCCTGCATATTTCCAGTGATTTTCGTTCTTGCGCTGTTCAGGAAAGCTATCATTTGTTTCGATCGGTCCTCTGATTTTACATCCATGAAACCAGCGGCTTCAATTATCTGCAAAGGTAGAAGAACTATAGTTGTTAGTCAGAACCAACGCGTCACGATCTCGCAACAGACGTTGCAAATTTCTGGTTGATCTAAAAGACGAAAAGGTGATATGCACGAGGGTTTTGCATGTAAAAATGGGGGTTTTTGCCTACAATAACTGTAACCTTGCTATTGACTAAATTTTTTAGATCAATTTAGACTAGAGCCATAAATCGAGTCTCTGCTGATTATTCTCTCCATTGCCTTGTAGGTAATGTTGTGATATGATTAATTGACTATAACATGAAACGGATTATAAGGAGGGGAGACGAATTACTGTAATGGAAAAGGACCTAGTCCGTGGACAATATTACTATCATGTGGTAATGTGACGCCATTGTTTGTTTACGTCACGATGTTGAAAAAATATGTAGAGACAGTATTTGTATGGTATATCCATTCCCGTCAAGAAGTTTAAGAATATGTTACGCTCACGTTAGTGGCATCAGTCTTATAAATTACCGGTGGTTTGCGTGTATAAGTGCCCCTCTCGCATTTTCCCAAAATGTTGGCTAAAGAGCCTGTGAGGTAGGATTTAGGGGTCTATGCCAAAAAGGGAACATTTTTAGAGGGACTTCCTACTATTGGTGTCGTAGGCCCGAAACCCTGGAACAAATGATAATGAAAATTTAAGTAAGTTTCAAGAGTGGAGAAGCATTAAATACGTCAGCGCAATAAAACTATTTGATAAAAATGTTTTTAATTATCGGGGCAAAAGCTTTTTATCTATTTGTTATAGACCCTGATTCAAACAAAACCTGATGTAAGAGTGTGCATCAAGTGCGACAGAATATTACATGAAAGTCTCATTTTGCATTACACACAGGCCTAATAATACGTTTCTGATAAGTATTAGATTTTTCATCCACCGTATACGTTGCCTCTTTGTCAAGTTGAACCTGGTGCTTTCGTCTCACATGGCTTACTTACCTCACTATATACCTTTGATGTATACAGTTCACAATCAGCTGTTTTCAATGAGCCTGCGCCATGTAATTTATTTGGATCTTCCCCAATGCAAAAGTCAGAAATCACGATTCTTCCTCCTGCTTTCAACCAACCCTTTAAAAAACATAAAATATGAAAACAACCTAATGTTTGAGGATCAAAATCACTGAACGCTGTTGTCCGTCATATCTTTCTTAGTGGGTGTGATTCCACAGAGGTAAGCTGGCAAGTGTACATACCTTTAACTTAAAAGAATTAATTACTGTACGTACAGTTTGTCACAATAAATTTCAAGCAAAAAGGAAGCTGCCCTAACCTCACATTCACGCACAGGTTTGATGTCCGCAAAGAATACAAACCAGATATATCTGTTATGTAATCTTGCACACAAACGTTATTTGGTCTTCACAGAAACGTAGTGGCGCCCTTTGGCTTCCGCTTCACGGGGGTTTCTCCATTCGGGCTTGACACAATACCTAAAGATACCCTTTACAGAGTCCAAAAGCTATTCTTTACGTCACTGAATTTCACTTCATCTATCGGGACTACTTGCAGTGTCAGAATTTTCTCATTGGTAGAAAAATCCTCTTGTGACTACCTATTTGACTACCTTAATTTTCTATCGAGTATAGGAATAGTTTACAATCCAAATTTATCACATTTTTGTCTTTTATGTAAAGCTCTTCACAACCATTTATTATGGATGACATGGTAACCCTAAGTGATAGTGAAGAACTTTTGACTGCTAAGTACCAGCAGCCTGTCTAACGTTTCCTTTTATGACCTAACTTGTCTCAGTAGATAAAGTGGTGAACTGATTTCAAAAGGCTTTTATAGGTACCGTAATACTTAAAATGCGGGTACACTACACAGATATCTGTCATTGGCAGCACGATTCTGTCTTAACAACAACCGCAACAACAATAACAACAAAGCAATATACTAACAAAGAAATGTGTCAACTGTGCTTTCTTATCTCTGACATGGCGCATTGCATCTCGACTGATTATAACGTCAAAGAAATTTCTAGGGTACTGCCTGTCAGTGATGTCACCAATCTCAAAACAGACCTGAGAAAAAGAAGAAACATAATCATGGTTTTGGCTTTCTCGATGTAAATTTAAGGTACAACAACATTGTTTTACCTACACCATTACTTATCACAACATTTCCGTCATGTGATGGTTTCCCAGGACGTGTAGACTTCGGTCATTCAAAAGGTACAAGTAGGGCAATCTATTTCAGAGGGTACGCTTGAAAAGGGAAGATGCACTGCATATGACAAGGGCCCTAAATTTCTCAAAATACCAAGACTTGTCGAACCAATAGTCTTGAAGCACCTGCCAAAATATGGCTTCAAAATCGATGGTTAGCTTTCCTCATTCACTGACCTGATTTGCTTATGTACTGACGTATGCCACCCGTCTACCCATAAATTTCGCCACGTGTATGTCTCCGTATGTGTAACACTTACGTGCGCATCCTTGTTGTTCCTATATTTCCTCTCCCAAGCGATCTCAATTAGAATGCTAGATACGTCAACTCCGATCACTTCAACACCGTACTCCTAATGTATCAAGAATAATGTAAAATACCAGTCACTTATAAAATGCTTTTTAAATTGCTTATGTTTGCAATTTTTGCAAGTTAAAACCATTTGTTGTAATCGAAAACAGATTCCGTCGTAGTGCAAACCTTATATCTTTACGTAACCTTTACCTTTTCAATCTCTCCAGTTTTGGGTTCATTTATTCCTTCTACACTTCCTACGTGAAAGAGAAATTTTTACAGACAAGCTACGTGTTTATACATGGTAGTGTAGCAGTTATTTAATAATATACGATTCAAATAGTTCCCATTCCTTTTAATTTTTAGGTTCTCAATTAGTGGCGAAGACTTCCACTGAAATTGCCAGCGAAAGATTCGAAGAGCCCATTTTTTATAAGGAAGTAAGGTGTTCAACGAGGTCCTGGCTACTGCAATAAGCTCAAGCAAACACTCTAATAAAAATAAGCCATGGTCCGGAGTGCATTCAAACCCCGACTTTATACTTTGCAATCATTACCCCCAAAAGTTAGCCCGGTATCCAACTCTTATATCTGTGTCGTATGGATATCCTAATGAAGCGTGGCACTAGGCGCGTTTCCCAGCATGACATAGGGTATTACATCAGTATCATTTCAATAACTTTTGTCTTTCTAGGAAACACCAATCTCATCTTCTTACTACCAGTTTCTGTAATACTCACTGAATTCGGAAGTTAAGACGTTGCGTACAGCCACCACCAAATGTTGTCCTCGTATAAGCCCCAAACAGAGCAATGTGGCGTACTTGAGTCTTAGAAAACAATGAGCTAGGTAGGCCTATTTGGGTTTCTATATTTCAACCAGAAAGCTCAAAGGCTTTAAGTTAGTGATTCCTTGCCTGGGGGAGGGGGTAGCTTTGTTACACCAAGGTTCATCCCTCAAATTTATACTTCTTGACTA